>CANNZV010005840.1:0-23039 GCA_947561585.1 Caprella mutica | reverse complement strand
TGACTGGCAGTTTTCCGCCTGGCAGTTTTCCGGACACCGGTATCAATGATACTTGCACTCTGCAGCTTTAATAAATACCATTTAATATAACTTAAATTGTATCGATTCTATAGTTTGTTTCCTAGTTCTTTTAAATGTAGATTTATTATTAGGTAGTTGAGTTAACGTTACTTTTTAATTAAATTTTTGAGATATTTTGTGAAAATTAATGTTATTTTTAATTTCGTGACTATTTAATATAAGTTAAATAAAACTTGTTATAGTACAATATGTTTTAAAGTTACAACAAAAAGGTTTATATTTATGTAAATTGAGATTCATTAATTTACGCCTAACAATTTATAATCCCCGGGGAATATTCCGCCGGGCAAAAATCCGCCTTGAAAATTTCCACACTGGCAAAATTCCGCCGAGCAATATTCCTAGAACCGTATAATTGTAGTTGCATATGAAATATTCAGTTCGAATAGATATTACGTTCATTGGTCATTGTTGCTCTAGACTTTAGACTGTAGAGTGACAGCGGTTCCCTATAGCGTTTTCTTCAGGGACCCCTGCATAGAAAACGATTTTAGCTATGGACCCCTGAGATAAAATGATAATCTAGCGCGTATACTTGGGAGATTTTATCAAACTAATTATTCAATTTAAAAAGTTTGTAGGTGGAATATTAAAACTACAAATGTATTAAAAATACATTTATTTAGAACACTTAGTATTTAGTAATTACTACTAATAAATGAAAAAAAAATTAAAACTACTCGAAAACTATGAAATTAAATTTGGGAATGCTTTTAAATTTATAACCACAAAAATATTAAATAACATATATATGATTCATTTAAGTAATTAAACATAAAACTGTTTAAAACTATCCAATTCCAGACTTAGTGTTGCTGTTTATAGAGCGGGACCCCTAAGGGGTCCACGAGGGTCCACGGGACCACCTATAGGGAACTGCAGCTCTAGATTCTTATAGTATGAGCATCGATATTTGATAGTGTATTTTGTTTAATTGATTTGGAAGTATACAGAAATTGGTTAAATCTAAGAAGCATTTGAGACGGGATGTATTGAAGAGAGTCATTAACTGCCGTTCTCTTTTCGAGATCCAACAGAAGAAATAATTAGTTAGTAGGTTAAGAAAAGTGTTCGATTACCTCACCTGTATTTAGAATGTGTTCTTTTGATTTAAATATTTATTTATGAAGTTGTTAATGATTACTCTGCATAAATTACTAAAGATTACAGGAGTTAATTCTCAATTCGAGAGTTATCATTGGTTTAAGGGAAGAATTGGGGACAGCAAAGAAGTGTATTGAGAATCAATATAATTAGGGGAATGAGCGGAGAGGCATCTTTTGGATGATTAAAAGAGGAGTTAATAAGGAGAAGATTAGATAAATGAGGGCTGTTTTAACTCTCTCCAGTTTTATGTCTGAACTGTTTTTCTGTTCACTAGAGTTGATACGTTGAGTTCACTGGTCCCCTCGGGCACAGAGAGGATGAGGTCTTCTCTCATCTCAGTCCTTAAGCTCCATCTGAAGACTCAATGAAGATATCCATCCAACATAGTGGTGGATATGGGACTGACACGACTGACAAAATCATCCAGTTTTACGTGTCATCATCCGTGTCCCGTGGGCAGAGACTGTATTCTCTAAGAAGGAGTCAGAGCTATAGTCGAATATTAGGATATTTGGCGGATAAGCCGAAAATGAATTTGCTAAAATTAAATTCTCTGAAAACTAATTCGCGGAACCCTAATTTGCTGAACCGGATCTCTGAAAACGAATTTTCCGAAACCCAAATTTGTCAAAAACGGATTCGACGAAGTGAGGATTTTAACAATATATATAAAATTACAAAAAAAAATACAGAAAAGAATCGAGACAACGAAATCATAACCCTTAGTTTCACTAAATGATCCTTTAATTACTCTATCTACTAATCATTGTAACTGATAATCTTTGTACCACAAAATGATTATATGTCTTTGTTCTTATTTTAAAGAAGCTCAAGCTTTTAGTCGTTTGGCTTGTTTTTAGATTGTGTGTTACTACCGGGTTTATTCATTTTGTTTGTGAATATTCGATATTTACTGCTTTGTTTTAATGCAGTGATGATATATATCTATTTAGTTTTCTCTTCATGTTTAGAAATATACCGATACCAAAATGTAAGCCGATTAGGTCTATATGCCAGTTATTCATAAGAATAATAGATAGGCATTTCAACTTACTTATACTGTATAATTTCTAAAATTTATATTTACCTTGGTTTTTACGATTTTAATGAGATAGGCTTACACACCCCAGTATTTATATTTAGATTGCTTTCAAGTTACAAATATATAATACCTATGCAATAATACATTTAAAACAACCTAATTGCATCAAATCACTAGGGTAACTTTTATGATATAGGGAAAATATTTCTCATATTTAAAATTGGGTATTTGAGTCGGGGAATATTCTTATTTAAATATCACAATGAAATCATTGCCGAATAGAGATACTGCCAAATTTACAGTAGAGTAATATGTAAAATCGTGTAATGACAGCTCCCAATCGTATATTGGGTGATACTATGTGCTATTAATATATCATTGGATCGGTTCTAGGTATATTCCACCCAGGTATATTCCACCCCGGTAAATTCCACCCCTGTGACAATGCTCATTTGGGTGAGAGTTAAAACACAAATATTTTATAAAAATAACTCCGACGATATCCTGAGACATTTGGACAATATTTAGAGGTAGCTCAAGTCAATTGAAATTTTGTCCTAATAAAATTACAAATATTCTTAATATGGTAGTTTATTTCAAAGTTTACGTGTTGAAAAAGTTAATATTAATTCCTTTCAACATGAAACTGCACATTAGCTCCTACCACAAAGGTTGGATGAGGTATGAAAAGGGTCACCTGGCAGAGACAACCCACTCAATGTGTTTGCTCTTTGCTTATAAGTTGCTGTTTTGGATTCTAGACCAAATTCTCAGTGATCAAAATCCCTCAATGTAAAAAAGGCAATAATCTCCCAGTCATAAAACCCTGTGCAATAATTCCCCCTGCCCATCAAAAACTTCCGGGTTAAAAAAAACATGCATCAATAAAGCTTTCGGTCAAAAACCACCACTTTTACAAGAAGTTTAAATATCAAATTCAAAATGAAATAAATATAACAATAAATGCTATATGACATCATCTTACAATTAATATCGCTGTTGTGTTGGCGATAAGGAAGAAAATCAGCTTGAGACTGAAAATCTAAATACCTCAACTGATAAATGCGTTCACACAACCTTTCTTTCTGCTGTTCTGTCACATGTGTAGTGAAAAATTAAAAGCTTGTGATTAGCCAGCAAAAGGTTCAATTTGATACAGTGAAAATACAAGTTACCTAGTATTACATTTATTTTTAATAAATGACTATTATTCACAACAAGTGGGGTGAAATTTACCGGAGTGGAATATACCTAGGGTGGAATATACTGGGGTGGAATATACCGTTGTGGAATATACCGGTCACCCATTGGATCCAAGAATGTTAATGTTCAAATTAGAAAATATTAAAAAAAAACTTATTACAACTGGGGTTGGGATATAAATACTCCAGAAAAAAAATATTGTACGTCTAAACTAAAAATAAATGACTGAAGTTGAATAACTTAGCCCTAACACTCCTTTTTTTACCATGTTTTTATTTTTCAACGCTAAGCAAGGCCCATTTAATAGAGGATAAGCCATCATCAAATCCAGAAGCCTTGACCGTGGTTCCCTATCGCCCTGAACCCCTGTCCTAAGCCTATAATCACTAACATTTTCCCATAACCTGAGTCGCGGCTGTGGTTTTAAAACTTGCTTGAACCTTAACTCTTCTACCCACCATCTAAGCCTCTTATAAATAACCCTAGCTAAAATCCTACTTTCTATTGCTAACAGACACACCCCTCTATAGTTATTATTATTATTCCTACCTTCCTTCTTGTGTAGAGGCACCATTATATAATCCCCCTTTAATCCCTCCTCCCACCTACCTAAACTTTCTCTAAACATAAACTGTACTATCCTAACTACCTTTTCCTTAACTTCCCAACACGCATTCCTAATATATCATATCTTATCATATCTTCCCCTGTCACAGAATCTTTAATCTTCCCGATTACCTCCTCTCCTCGCTGCTCATTCATCATTCGTTTGCCTCTTCTGCTTGCCAGTTCCCTCTTAAATCCCTAACTCTACCTAATACCTCTTTTAATGTTTCCCTATCTTCCTCAAACCTATCTCTAAATACTGCCACAAAATGTTCGTTAAATTCCCTATTGGTGATCGTAGTGCTAGCTGGTGTCTTCCACCCCCCAGTCCCTAAATTCCTTAAAAATTCTATACAAATCCCCTACTTTACCTCTCATGCTTGTCTCCTCACACTCCCTCACACGTGCTATAGCCTTACCCCTTTCCTAACCTCTTCTAATTCCTTATTTATCCTATCTTCCACATCTCCCCCTTTATTCTTTAACATAGCTTATAGATGCAGAAAAGCTACTCCGTGAATGCAGTCACTTACCAAGGAATGTGACGAAAAGGGACACAAGCACCCGTGGCTGGACTCACAGAAGGAAGAAGAAAATGAAGAGGTGATGGTAAATGAAGCCTACGATCCTACCTAACACAAATATAAAAATGATAAACATGATGAAAACGGTTTAAATTAAAAAAGACTATACATAATCCAAATTACATCAGTTCGGCCACCCTCATTCTCTTCCATTCACCACAGACAGCTTTAACATAGAGCCCATGGGGGCTGATTTCTATAGAGGATTAAAATGTTCAATTGAAAGGTATTATATGTCTCATCATCTAAATTAGATTAACTATTTTTCTTTCTGACTGCAAGTCCCTTGTCATAAAATAGAATTTAAAAGAATCTTGTGAAAATAAGTATCATTCGTTTTTTTTTTTCTTCAAATAGAATTGTTATAAATATTTAATGGCTTAATAGTTACAATAATAAGGTATAGTATTGAATAAAAATAATTCATAGTAGCTGGGCACAGCCCTACTATTAATGTAGTTCGAGAATGATATATCTGAAATATTGAAATAAAAAAAGTTTGGGGAATCTATACTATAGGAGCCGCATAAAAATGGGTTGAATAGTCATTCTATCTACAGCTCCTTATAAAGTTGGGGGAAAATCAACGAAATCAATGAAATACAAATTAATAATAGTAATAATGAAAAAAAACATAATATTTTCCTTATGAGTAGAAAATATAATTTTGCCAAATTGTGCATGTAATTATAATTAATTAATTAATCTATTTTAATTTATTTTATTACAGTAAAACTCCTGAGTTATGAATTTTTTTTATGAAGCACCCGAGTAATGAAGGATCTGAATTATGAAATGCACCTCAGTTATGAAGTATTTTCTTCGTTTAAATTATAGAAAACGTAAAAGCGATAATCTTGAGGTATAACTATACCATTTCCAAGTCAAATTGGCAGAAGTGAATAATGAATTGGCCCAATTGAAAAATGAATTGACACAAGTGAAAGTTATATTCCAGAAGTAAAAATGAAAAATGCAAGTATGACAAGCAATTACAAAATTAGATTTTTTTTATGAAAATCACAACTTCAATGCAATAGTGGGTTTTTGCAATCTTCTCCACCAGACACTACCATATTATAAGATAATACTTTATTTTAGGATAATACCCTATCATAGCATAATACCCTATTATAGGATAATACCCTATCATAGCATAATACCCATGCAATTATAGGATAATACCCAATTATAGAATAATAACCAATAATTATTAAAGGTTAATACCCAATTATAAGATATTACTCTAATATAGATTAATACCCAATTATAGAATAATACCCAATTATAGGATGATACTCAATAATTATTAAAGAATGATATCCAATAACATTTAGGATACCACCTATAATGAAGTATTATATATGAAAATGTAAATCAGGAAGGCAAAGTTTTACTATAAAGCTTAGGTTATCAATAAATCGGATATATTGAGTATAAATTGTGTTTTCTGTATTGTTTGAGATTTAAATAATGTGTATTTTATGTTAATGATTTAAATTTAGGCATAAACATCTACTACCATGATATATATTAATTTTTGTACATTGATGAGTTTTTATATTGATTTCCCACAACATTTATGTACTTAATATTTGTTTAATTACCTCAAATTTGCACAAAATTTATGCACACGGCACATCGACTTAGAATAATATTTGTCATAGTTACCCCTCAATGACAAAAAATTTCTATGATTTAAATCACAAAAAACTATCACTGCACACGAATTATGAAGTGACACTCAGTTATGAAGAAACAGATACTTCATAACTCAGGACTTTCACTGTAATTGAATACTAAACGAATGAACAACAGGTACTGTACTAGTAGTATATATAACGAAATTATGATTACTAAAATAATACAAACCGAACATTTGGTAAATTTAGCTATACACCACACCTCACACCTCTAATACTATGAAGCCTTCATTTATGATAGATTTTTAGGATTTCGATCATTTTAGCTATATTCCGTTAAGTCTGAGGTGTAATAAAGTTTGATTGAAAGAATTATTCTAGTTTGCTTCAGATATCCTGCCTTTGATAGTCTCTTAGTTATATTGAGCTATTGCTATTGAGTGTTAAGAGTTGTTAAATATATTATATGATGATACAAATATTATTTTTTGATTTCGAAAGAATTTGAAACTGACTCACGAAAATAATTCATTAAAGTATATGTCAATTATTAATGAGCAACTTAATAATTATTTAATTGACACCATCTTTCAATATTCAACAAAATTTACTAATTGGTATCTTTATTCTCATTTACTATTAACTTTTTGGCATCTCTTCCAGTTAATACAAAAAGGCAGGGCTAATCCTAAGCAACGGTGTCAAATCTCAAAATATTGACTGAGAAATCCACGGTTTTTGCTTCTAATTTTCCAACTGTATTCATAATTATTTTCCGCTATAATACTTTATGAATATTAATTTTGTCAGCATAGTGTGTCTCAATAGTAAGATTTGAAGCCAAAGGCTTATGATTTAGCTCTTATATTATTTAATGTAACTGAAACTACAGGGTGTGGCAAAAGTTAGGTACTACTTTTAATACTTAATTATGCAAAAACTATAAGGAAGATAGAACCGTTTGGTTAATTTTAAACAAAAGAAGAGATTTAAATTTTTTGTTCGTATATCAATGATTCAGTTGTGATGATGGTATTTACGGCTACAGGCAATTTAATACAGCATCCTCAAAAGGTTACTGTCTGGTGCAGTATGGCATGCAAGAAGATCATCGGTCCATATTTCTTTGAGGATGAGAACGAGAAACTCAAACTGAGACTATTAAGGGAGCATCATATAGAAAATGCATTGAAGAATGTTTAATCTCAGATATCCAAGATATGAATTTAAATTATATGTTGTTCCAAGTCAACAAGACGGTGCCACAGCACTCACAGCAAAGGAATCACTTGAATTTCTTAAGACACTTTTCTCAAATCGATTGATCTCCCGTTGCGGTATTGTTCTTTGGTCACCTAGATCTCCTGATATGACACCTCTAGATATATTTTTATGGGGCTATTTAAAGGAGAAAGTTTAAATAATAGCCCCCGTAATTTGGAAGATCTGAAGTGAATATTGTGAGATCCACATCATTACTCCTGATATTTTAAGAAAAGTGATGAAATCTGTGGTTGAAAGGATGCGTATGTACATAAACGCTAATGGTTCACATTTAAAGGATATTATATTCAATTAAAAACTTTAAAATTTCCTCTTTTGTTTAAAATTAACCAAATGATTCTATCTTTCTTATTTTTTGCATAATTAAGTTTTAAAAGTAGTACCTGACTTTTGCCACACCCTGTATATTATTGCCTAATACTATTTGCAACATCAGTCTACATTGACAAAAAACAGTTGGAAAGTATTATTACTGAGTTCTATTATTTCCAATTTAAAATCAACATAGTTCAAAATCATTTTACTGACTAAATATATCTCTTGCTTCTTATTTATATTTATATTTTTAAAAACACAATGTACGAGTAATGCTTTTAATAGGCATTAACCCATTTTATAGACTACATTAAATCAGCACGTTGCTGAAAAAGTTTTTATTTATACCTCAGAGCAAAATTTCTGAGTCCGAATTTACCGCTCAAATCTCATGTTAGATAAATGTCAAAACATGTCAAAATTACCTATGTTACGTATCATTTTACAACGGTTAATGATGTTAGCCGCTTTTAATATATACACTACACATTTTAGTACTCAACAATTATTCTATTATTGTTCTTTAAGAACATCATCATAAAATGAAAAGCCGAGATTTCTGCGACCGAAATTTCCGAGACCGAATTTCCCTAGAACCATTAATGTGTATGGGTGAGTGTATATATATATATATATTTCACAATAAATAATAAATGATCAGAGACAATTATTTAGTTTTTGTTACAGTTGTTTTTAAGGTTTGAAAGCTATCTTATTTATGTACTGTCCGATTTACCTGAAACTAAGCAGCCATCTGTAGAAATTAATTCCAAGACAGTTTTGTTCGTATATTTTTTTTAAATATGATATTTTCGATAATATTCTTAGTTTTCAGGATATTTTGTCAATTTTTAAAAATTTAATTACTAGGTGAGTCTCAGATGAAATGTTTCAGTTTATGCTCTAAAACATTGGTAATTCAAACCAAACTAATTCATGCATCTCTAATAGTAGAATATCATTATAAGTTTTTAGAATTTTCAGAAAATAAAAATATGATTTTTTTTTCAAAAACCTATTAAATAATAATTTTGAGCTCAAAATAATATAAAAAATGGGTATACATTCAACTCCTTTCACTTTCTTCTTCCTTTTGCACTTTAGTTGGCTAAAATCCGTCTGAATATGACGAAGATATTAAAATTTTAAGATGATACTTATCGCAAAAACGTATTCCTCAAAAAACTCCACTCCACTTTAAAACAGCCATGTACATGCAAATACCACTGCGCGCCAACACTTTTTGGTAGAATGGTGTTGGTTCTAGTACGTTTTTCGACATTCTGTCTTCCTATTCTTGTAGAGAAAAACATGGAAAATCATTTTAGACAATAAAGAGAAATGTTTTTCTAGCAGCCCAGAAGTGAGAGACCAAAGGGTTGAGATCTAGACTGTCTGCTGGCCAGAGATTTTTCGATCATCTGCTAATGACTCGACCTTGAAACATTTCATTGAGAAATTCTAGAGCTGCATTTGTGCAATGTGGTGAAGCGCCATCTTGTATCCATTAAAGTGAAATATCGTATTGCATAATGACGTAACATGGGCCCAATTATGTCCTGGAGCAATTTGAGGTATGAAATCGCAAGTATTTCGAGGATTTTCATTTGCTCACACTTCGTTGTTATTTCGATGTAGTTTTTGATGGAGGCAAAAGAACTTCTCGTCAGTTTACTGTAAACAATTATATCGACAATGTTTGGTGGTTACTGTAGAATCCACCGAAGTTTATCTGAGAGAAACTGATGATTTCTTTACAGAAACTCATCACCTGCTGAATCACACACCGTTTCTGTTGTTTTTTGGTTTTGTTATCATATCCTTTCTCTTGTAGATGGAACCAATAGGCAATAACCAGTCTCATTGAAAAGATCACGAACTATTGTAAACTTTTTCATGTGGTAAGATTTAGTCGCCCTTCCATTGAATCTGAAGTGAAGCATGCATTCTCTACGTAGTGTTGCAGAAAATATGTTCTGGCAAGCTGCAGGACGATTCATATCTTCTCAACATTTTGCAGGTTGAAACACTATAAGTTATAAATATTATGATATATTTATAGCGCACCAAATGTTAGGTTAGCGGTCTGGTTGGGGGTTTGGAGCTAAAAAATTGTCATATTTTCGACGAAACTGTCGTGCAGCGAAAGTGTTTTATTGTGGAAGGAGAAAAAACTCTTTCATCATGTTCATTCCCATGAATCTTCCGTACATTCTTTCAGTTATCATCACAAACTTACCAAGTCAATCACACTTCTCTGTTCTCCTCTCTCCCATTTATATGTCCCCTCACACTTCTCATCACAGTTCTGCAAAATCAAGTCACTTTTCTTCATAAAGCTGTTCATTATTTTCCCATTTTTATTTTCATATTGATATCCTCAATATTCAAGATGTACATCAGAGTCCCCAGGACCAAAACTCCTTCTCCCTGTCCAACTGTTCCCACTATTGAACAGCATTATCTCATAATTTCCACATTAAACTATTTCACTTCCATCTCCTTGCCTGCCAAACTCTTTTTCTTTCCTGTCCTATACACCTTTTTCCCCTTCCAATCTTCGATCATCCAATTCTCCACGAAATTTTTCCTGGTTTCGTCTCACTTTTGCTCTCGCCCCTTCCATATTGTCATTGTTGTTTCTTCTATCTTCCTCAACCTGTGAGGAAGATCGACAAGGATTATTGGACAGTGAAGGTCTTTTATATTCTACACTGCCAGACTATGATATGAAACGTATATGTCAATAAATATTTAATTAAGAAATGATAGTATTTCACAAAATAATATTATTTCTATGATATTAATTGAGCTCTTAAATCTTGTAATATTTATAACACTACTAATTGATATATTCTCTCCAATGATTTCATTATACAGTTAATACATATTAAAAAAAAACAATCTCCAAATATTGTTAGAATGAAATAAGCTCATAAACTAATTACAAAACAGATTCTGAATATTAAGTATTGACAAATTTTTACAAATGATAGACTAGTTTACATTTGATCAAAGAAGTTTCTTTTCAGTGAGCTAATGATATATAAACTGTGTATATTCATAGACGAACATTATTTCAGTTTTTACTGATGATAACTATGGTGTGTCACAGTGAAAGCTTTTAACTCCAAATACTAATGACTAAAATTAGTGATGTGGAAAGACATGCGTGAGTAGTTATGTTAAGTAGTACCTACTCAATGGAATAAAGGAATGAACTACACCATGTAAGTGAATGAACTACACCATGTAAGTGAATGAACTACACCATGTAAGTGAATGAACTACACCATGTAAGTGAATGAACTACACCATGTAAGTGAATGAACTACACCATGTAAGTGAATGAAGTACACCATGTAAGTGAATGAACTACACCATGTAAGTGAATGAAGTACACCATGTAAGTGAATGAACTACACCATGTAAGTGAATGAAGTACACCATGTAAGTGAATGAACTACACCATGTAAGTAAATGAGCTACACCATGTAAGTGAATGAAGTACACCATGTAAGTGAATGAACTACACCATGTAAGTGAATGAAGTACACCATGTAAGTGAATGAACTACACCATGTAAGTGAATGAAGTACACCATGTAAGTGAATGAAATACACCATGTAAGTGAATGAAATACACCATGTAAGTTAATGAACTACACCATGTAAGTGAATGAAATACACCATGTAAGTGAATGAAATACACCATGTAAGTTAATGAACTACACCATGTAAGTGAATGAAATACACCATGTAAGTGAATGAAATACACCATGTAAGTTAATGAACTACACCATGTAAGTGAATGAAATACACCATGTAAGTGAATGAAATACACCATGTAAGTGAATGAAATACACCATGTAAGTTAATGAACTACACCATATGTAAGTGTATGAAATACAGCATGTAAGTGAATGAACTACTCCATGTAAGTAACAATCAATTCACACATCGTTATAAGTGATAGGTAAAAATAATAGTTTCATAATGATAATATTCATGCTGAAATCACACTATTTTTACAGAAATGCAGATTTCATTATATTAAATTGCCCTTTTCCTATGGGATTGATAGTAAATTATCACCTATTTTCTAAGTAGATGAGGCTTGTTAATAAACTTATCCCATAGGGCAAATTAAGTCTCCGGGTTCTTTAACAATTATTTGTATTATCTTAACTTGAAGAGACATGGAGGTAATTGATTGAATTCTATTAAACTGACAAATGACTAAACGGTAAAAGTTTTTAGGAAGTAAATTAAACACAAGGAAGTTTTAAATGGGTGTACTTATATTAAAGTTCGAATAGTACAGAGTTCTAAGACTTACGCACAAGTCTTCAAATAACACAACACAAGTTTTAAATAAACTAGCGGTTGAGTAAACTTAAGGGTTTAAAACAAACAAGGGTTTGAGTAGCCATCTCAAGACTCCCTTTTGGCGGCGAAGCCAAGTTTCTACCAGGATCAGGACAGACCCATCTTTCGGTAGACTAACGCGAACTATGAACACTTTAGTTAGGTGCCAATGGTATTTAAAGGATGAACTGGAGAGTCCAACCTTCCAGTGAGTGAATAAACTTCTGTTAAGGTACTGATAGTACTTTTCAAAGATGTTTTTCTACTCACTGCAGATAGAAATAACACACAATGCATTATTCAAATTTAACACGCTAGTGGTAATGGCTTTCTATATGATTAACATATAGATCGATCAGATTTACTAATAGTTCATTTTAGTGGAACCTGATTTGCTAAAAAACATCCAAATTTAAGCATACTATTTCAGAGTCCTGTTTAACCTATACATGATCAGAAATGTTACAAGTTCCTAACTATTAATTAAGTATTTCAATTAGGATAATTGAAGTACTTACTTAATTCTTTTTAAATTAATTAAGTATTAATTTCAATTCTATCTATAGAAAAAGAACTCAATATTCTGAGTTGTATAACTGATTTACAAAGTTCATGAAGTTATATAACTTAGTACAAATTATAAAGTTTTATTCTGAATTACAAGTTATAGCTCTGGGTTACAAGTTATAAAGTTATGTTCTGAAGTTACAAGTTATATTAGCGACTTACATCAAAGCTATTCGTTTATAATTATATTCGAGCTCCTAGCGAGAATAACATGACCATAAATTTAAATAGCATTTCCTTCTAATGAACAGTGTACAAGATTAAAAAGATTATGTCTGATTAAATGATTATCAAATTATAGAAATTGAAAGATTAAGTAAAGATACAAGTTCAGCGTATTAACAATCTTTCTATTGTTAATATCACTCCCCCCTTCATGTTTCAACCGACTTGTCGGTTGAATTTCAATTTCTAAACCCCTATTATCGAAATCCAATCGAAAAATATCCTAAGAAATTTCGAACAACACTCGGAAAACATCCTATGAAATTTCTTAAAATTTCTAAGTCCGAAACACAAATTATATCTATTAAAACAAAAGAAATTTAATCACTCGATTCATGTATTATGAATTTCAGATTAAAATTTGATCTGCTAAATAGATCAGTCTTTTCATCATAAAATTTGTGTGTACAAAAATATGATGACAAGACAGTTCCTATCATATATGTAATCATGAATTCTACCTCTGGTCAAGATATTAAATCAAAATAGAGCAAAAATTTATAAGTTATTCTACTCATATTCAGAAACATACATCAAAAATATATTTTCATTTTATGGAATTTATTTAACTAATAAAGATATTCAAATATCTAACCTTGTTTATAATTATTCAAAATTGAACCTGAAATCCCATTTCATCCAGTTCTAAAATTTCAAAACATGAAATATCAAATTATGAATCTCAAATTCAAGTTGAACAATCATAAAACTTCAATCTATAACTGCTAAAATTATATTTTAATTTTTTAAATAAAAGTAACCATTACCTTTCTAAAAATTAAATATTTATGTTCTCAATTCTTAAACACTTAAATGGAAATAGTATCCAGGTGAATGTCTAGTCATTGAAAACACCCTTAAAGTTTTTCTTCAAAATATAAAGTTCGTTTAATACTTTACTGCAATATAGTCCAACTATAAACATCTTACTTTCATTCAAGAACTAAAATTATAATGCTTACAAATAAGATTATCAATAAAATCTAAGCATACGATTATAATATTTCTACTATTATTATATCTTCTACTTCAAGCATCGTAATTTAAAACGTTGGAAATAAAGTTAAGTAATTTTCAAATGAAATTAATTTCAAAATCAATAGAGATTAATTACTTTTCATATTTCCAATGAATATAATCTATAATCAATAGAACTTAGTTAACTTTTATATCTCAAATGAATATAAGCTATAGTCAATAGAACTTAATTAACTTTTATATCTCAAATGAATATAATCTTACATCAAAATCGAAACTTCATTATAGTTTATTCTAATTCCAAAATATTCATTTCAAAATATATGAGTATAACTAAATTCGTTATTACTTATCTTAAACTTCTCTTTTCTTAAACTATGGTTATATATGTTATGTAATATCATATGAGCTATATTATTGGTTAGTATTCATCTATACTATTGTTAGCTTTACATAACTTATTTTTATTCGTATTGAATAAACATATTCAGATTTCGTTTAAAATATTCAATGAAATTAAAAGTTACTTTAAATCAAATGTTCAACTTCGAAATCTGTAAACTATCAAATGAAATCTTAAGTAATCCTTTAAAGAATTAATTTTCAAATAAACATCAATGATTAAATGCTCATAACTTGAATGTTTCAATAAGCAATTAATATTTAAACTTTCTTTAAAGTAAATTCAAAGTATAGAAATCTAAGTTAATTGGACTAAAGTAATAATCCAAAATTTAGAATAATAAGATCAAGGTGAAATGATCTAAATGTGTCGGTACCATCAGAGAAGACTTCTCAAAGTAGGTACATGAGAGTTGAAGCCCCCATGTTCATTCTCCTCCTTCAGAATGAATGGTTCCCTCAGGTTATCGGGCATTGGTTTGTGACGTCACCAAGTATGACTGCGAAGTCGTTACCAAGTATGATTGTGAAGTCATCATCAAGTATGACTGTGAAGTCATCATCAAGTATGACTGTGAAGTCATCACCAAGTGTGCTCCACTGCTCAGCCTTCTCGTCACTAGGCGTAGCTCGGCTTATCCTTTTCGGATCAACAAGTTACTGGTGTTGGATTGTTCCAACATCTGGTTTGTTATTGCTCTGCTCCAGTTTCTCGAGAGATGTTTTTCAAGTTTTGGGAAAAAATAAATCATTAATTTAAGTATAATTAGGATTACATTTTTACCTAACTATTACTTTTAGACTTACAGTTGAAGGATAATATTACTATTTTACCATTGCTAAAACATGATTGTTTTAATTATTTCCAAAATTTTGTACAATGATTCTACAAAATTCTTTAATATTATAGTATTGTTATAATCCTTCAAGTAATATTATAGTTTGATAATATATATCTCACATAACATTTATTTCAAAATATACCTCATTCAGTTTACAATACATATTCCTATTATTATAAAACTGTAAAGAAGGGGTTAGTTTATATATATAACATATTTTTCACTTAAAACTAGGTTCATGAAAATCTTGGACACAATCAAAACTGTTATGTTTCTTTTTATTGTTACGTTACTTTACAAGATTTTCACTTATAGTGATAAATTCATAGTAAAATTAAGTAATTCACCTTCAACCGATGTCTTGCCCATAACGTCAGATCGTCAGATGGATGGGGTTCATTGCTTTTGGTTAGCCTCCTTTACGTGTGTTTCTGCAATTACAGGTGAACTTTACTAGCTTATACAAGAAACTTACATCTTACATAGATTATTTATCTACTATTACATTACATTTCATCAATAATTATAAGTGTTAGTCAACATAATTTTCTTAATTACTCTTAACTTACAAACACACAGTTATTTATATATATTTTATGTTTCACTAAACATCAATGCATTATATATATAATTTACATTTCTTTAAACATCAGTGTATATTGTAGTTACCCTGAAGAGTTAGTGTTATTGATCTAACCATTGAAAGAAATTAATTGAACACAAACTATGTCGTTTTTTAGCTTTTCATTATATTTCGTTATGTTCCTTTTATAATCATAAATTCTCGTACAGAATTAAATCTCATTATTTTTTTTCATTTGCTTTAACTCAAGTTTAATGTATTCATTTACTTTTTCAAGTAATAATTTGAATATCATCAAGATTCTTGTTATCATTAAACTCAGTACTCAAAAATATTTTCGTAATTCCCATTTATCACTAAAGAGCCTTTTACTCTTATTTCAGTATCATTAAACTTTTCAAACGTTTTCTTTATTTGAATCCATACATTATTTATTAAATTATTTAACTGTCCCTTTTAAACTCAAACTTTTTAATTACATTTAAACTGCTATACTGAGTATAATTAATAAATTCATATACGTAACATGAACGTATTTTACAATTCTCGTTACATTTATTTTTATGAAATAAATCCGTTCTATTCGATCGCTTTTATTATTTACGATTTCATTTTAATCCTTTTTATACTCATGTTAAATCAACTACATTCATTCTTTTATAAATCTGGAAATATTACGGTTCCCCCTTGAAATTTTTCTTTAGAAGAAGATTTTCTTTTCAGGGTATTTACTGTACTCTGGTTGACCTTTGAACCTGCAATTACTGTTTTCTCTTAGTAATATTTACCCTTACAGTTTAGAATGAATATTCTTTATGTATTAGGAATATCCCTTTTTTTTCAAATATCAAAATATAATTAATTATACATCTTGACTCATATCTTTCTAATATATTTATCTCACAATTCCATGTATAATCACACTTAATTACACTTCAATCCATTATTGTAATCTTTTTGGGGTCTAATTTTATTCTTCCCTCTGAGAGGAATAAATAGAATGTTCGCCTAACTTATGTTTGGAAATTCTTTAGGGTCTATTTTATTCTTCATTCTGAGAGGAATAAATAGAATGTTCGCCTAACTTATGTTTGGAAATTCTTTAGGGTCTACTTTATTCTTCATTCTGAGAGGAATAAATAGAATGTTCCCCTTAAGATTGATTCAAACATTTCCTTCATAACAGAATGGTTATATATTTATATATTATCATATATAAAAGTTTTAACGAACTATATTTTTCAGCAATTAATTTATATATCATTGTACATAAACATTAGAATTTAAGTACATGTATATTATATTGCATGTTTTCATTGTTCATTATACATTCAATAATATTCGACTATTTATTTAGAATTCATTTCTAAATTTATATATCAAGAATTCAGTATCTTTATTTTAATTAACAAGTACAAACATTTTTATTTATCATCTTGAAAATCAAAAATTCAACATAAAATATTACACTTCTATTATAAATAGAAGAATTCAAATTAAATGTGAAATAATATTAATTAAAATATTTGCTTCGTATCTTGTTATCATTCAAATTATTCGTTAAACTCTCCATTTGTTATGGTGTTTCAAATATTAGTTCCTGCTACATCTTGGATTGTATTACAATATAGTTCATAGAGAACAGTAGATTTATTTACTGCATGTCATTTAATTATAAATAACTATTAATTCTTATTCATACATTGTTCTTACAGGTTCTTATTCCCACACAAGTAATAACTTATATTACTTCAGTTCCTCAAATTTATCATATTATTAAATTATGATATTACACTTATTTCATGACATTAATTCTATGATTTTATTTCGACGAAGAACCTGTAACTCATTTATTTATCAAACATTACAGTTATCATTAAAAGAAATCATCAAGAGCTCTCTTTCAAACTCATTTATTTATCAAACATTACAGTTATCATTAAAAGAAACCATCAAGAGCTCTCTTTCAAACTCATTTATTTATCAAACATTACAGTTATCATTAAAAGAAACCATCAAGAGCTCTCTTTCAAACTCATTTATTTTATCAAATAATTAATTAAATAATTAATTATTACTTCTGGGTAACCTACTGGAATAATCACATTAATTCCTATATCTTTTATTCTCCATATAATACTCATTATTTTATTCATATTATATCCTTGCTATCGTCAACTATAGTGTTACTGACTGTACCACCTCGACTAATTTTAATAGCTCTGTTGACAATAACTTCCCACTTGAAAATTTACATCGCTTCCTTCAAGATTACGTTTAGTCTTGACTTTTTACTAGTCAACTATTATAAAATCAAGTTGCGTTATATTTTTACGTTAAGTTATTTTTACGTTAAGTTATATTAATATATATATAACGTTTGCTATATTTTATACTTTATTAATAGAAAAATAGTCTTAAGATAATTGTTTTATCTCTTATACATTTATGTTCGATTGCTTGCATTTAATTCACTATTCAAATCAAGTCTTACAATTTAATTATAAAATTCAGCAAATCTTTGCTCTTATAGTATTTTCTTTCTCAGAATTATCGTCTGACAAATACAATTGTCTGAATTCATATCGTTTTTTTATACGATTATTTCGTTCATATGAACTAATCACCTATGTGATTATTTTAAGTTATTATTCGTCACTGGAATAATTACAACAACTTCTTATTTAACGGATAATTATTTATACTCAATATATACTCAATATACGTAAACTGCGTTGAATCTTTCTTATATCGTTGTTTCGTTCATTATTGAGTTACTGGAGATTTTACGTTAAAGCATATAATTATTTAATTACGTTAAACAATAACCTTTAATCAAATCAATTATTTCTTACTTTTAATTATTACAGGAATATAGTTTGAAACTAGATCACATATTGATTATTTAGTATCAAATCAACTTTTCCCCTCTAGTTACCACATATTACCCGATATTACATTAACTATGGTTAAGCAGTATTAACCTCTAGGTAACTTTAAATCTCTTCAAAAATATTTAATATACAATATTAATATCAAAATAGTCATTTAAATATTCAAGATATATATATATCTATATCCTTCCTTGTCAATCCTTTAAAATGTTTCACTCTTTTTATACCGAGTCATACCTCTGAGTTTAATATTTACGTTATATCTTATTTACGTTAACTCATTATCTGACTTGATTGTCTTAAATCACTGAAACGATTGACAGGTTCTTTTTTCAAACACTGCGATTATTACTATTTGAATAGGCATACATCATAATTATCAATTGACTTCATCCCTGAAATTAGGTATGATTTTGTCATATATGTACAATACGTGCACATCTTAGGTATTTGCGGTTTTACCTGAAACCCTTTTTTATATTTTATAATATCACAACTCAATGTTGTATCTTAGGTATTTACGGTTTTACCTGAAACCCTTTTTATATCTTATAATATCACAACTCAATGTTGTATCTTAGGTATTTACGGTTTTACCTGAAACCCTTTTTATATTTTATAATATTACAACTCAATGTTGTATCTTAGGTATTTACGGTTTTACCTGAAACCTCGTCTATATTTTATAATATGACAACTCATTTGACTTTCACTGACTTAAAGGATGTTTTGACCCTATAGTCAGATATTCACATTCGTGACTGTACTTTCGGTATATTTCTATATGATATAACCGTTTCTATGATATCAACTTCTCTCGATTTCATTTTCTCTTGATATTACCTACTAAATAAAACAGCGTAATTTATAATTTCCAAAGATTTTTATCGACGTTATTGCTTTTTAAGCCACAAACAATAAATATCATTTCATTAAAATGTGCAAAATTAATGAAATACGAGAATGGGTTAATTACTTCCATTCCAGTACTAAAAATATGGAAAATTACCTCGTTAATATAAAATAGGTATATCGTTACTTTACCAAATTCACCTTTGGTTATTTACATGACAAATTCACAGGTTATAGGACCCATTTAATTTATCATCAACTTGGAATATTTTTATTCTCCTTATCTGTGAATATACAGTTACATATTCCATCTGTACACAGGTTACTACTAATATATTTGCAACTATGTATATTAGCTCATTTAAACATTGTTCTAATGTTTTTTACTTAATACTTTAAAAATTCATACTTTCAAAATAGTATTTTAAGTTCGTTCTCATCATTTGAACTTTCTCTCTAAGCTTCTTCGAAATTCTTATATACGATTTTCTGAATTCCTTTATAATTATTTATTATAATTATACTTCGCCTTTTATAGGACAACAACAGTTATTTTGTTATATAACGTGCTTTCCACGAGTATTTGCAATCTTCGCACATTTATACAACTTTCACTTTCTGAAACATACGTTCCATTAGTTTTCAATGATTTTACTTATAGAATAATTATGCAAAATAAATTAGATTTAAATGTCGTTCTCAGTCAGATGATTATAAAAGTACTGAAATACATGGTATTATTAGCCTGTCAAAATGTAAATAGTTTTCACTATCCCGACACATCTAAAATATTCTGTGCAATTAATATATTCCCAGATTCAATTATATCTGTTAAAAGTTTATAACCTTTAAATGATACACATTGACTAAAATTGTCATATCATCTTACTTTTTACTAACTGCGCTATTTGAGGCTACTGGTCTTTGACACTACTTTTTACTCCACTATTTGAGACTATGATATAAATCTATCATCCCCCCAGGAATGTAGTGTCATAACTACACTTTATATTACTTGGAAGCTTTGCGGCAGGTTGTAACTATTTGTGTCGTATTTTGGTAAAGCCATTCTTTATTACATACTACCTTATCTAACAAAACCTTTCAATATACACTGTAAAGATTAATAATTAGTAAAGATTAATAAAGACAATATAAAATTCACAATACAAAAATATAAGTAGACATTATTATATTCCAGACACAAAATTCATTACAATATATTAACTTTAGGTTAAATAGTTAAATAGCATCACCTAATTTGCCTCTCGTTGTTTAGCTGCCTGTTTACCAGATGGTAGTGTAGATTATAAATCTCATGTAGGGTTGCCTCATAGCTCTCCTTTTTTCTGGAGTCATTCGATTTCTTCTGTTCTCCCGTTTAGATTGTAGATTTCATGAAGTATTGCCTCGTATGCTCTCCTTTTTTCTACTTGCGCTGTTTCTTGTCCTCTTCTTACTGCCTTTCTTCGTAATCCCTTGGGTGATTACTGCCAGGTAAATGTGAGTTTCTGTCGCGATGTATTTTTGTCGCTGTTAGTACTTTGTCGCTGTTAGTACTTTGACTCTAGTGCCTAGCCACCTTCACTTAATTTGGCGTATCCGTGCTCAGCTCGAAGTTTGTTTTGCAGCTTGGATGATTGAGTTTATTTATACGCACCGCTCGTTTTATACTCAGCTCGAATTTTCTCACCGGTCTTTAGAATATTAATGGTATTCTAGAACAGTTTTTATAGTTAACTGCTGTTAACTTGAAAAGTATCCTTTCACATGTCATGTGAATCTTTTCTGTTGCTTTTCCTTCCTTTTTTATGAAGTGCTGCAGGACTTCCGTATGTGAGTTGAAAGGGTGTGTTCTCCCATATGTGATGGAACAGTGTGTTCTCCCATCGGCATTGTAGAGTTGCTCCCGTAATGTCCTTTTATCGGAAGGAGTGTGATTGGCTAGTTCACTCGCATTTCATTCAATGCTTACCTAGTGATTAACACTGTATAACACTAGGGTTTCATAGTTCTGGTTTTGTACACTCTTTATCACTGACACTGTCTTTCCAACTTTCCTTTTACTTCTCTAAAAATCTTTAAACCATTTATATTAAGTCAGTTCTTTTCGTTAATAGATTCTAACCTCTTTTTTCCTCCCTCTTTTCTTCAAGACCGTTTGAAGATGCCAATATTAAATTGCCCTTTTCCTATGGGATTGATAGTAAATTATCACCTATTTTCTAAGTAGATGAGGCTTGTTAATAAACTTATCCCATAGGGCAAATTAAGTCTCCGGGTTCTTTAACAATTATTTGTATTATCTTAACTTGAAGAGACATGGAGGTAATTGATTGAATTCTATTAAACTGACAAATGACTAAACGGTAAAAGTTTTTAGGAAGTAAATTAAACACAAGGAAGTTTTAAATGGGTGTACTTATATTAAAGTTCGAATAGTACAGAGTTCTAAGACTTACGCACAAGTCTTCAAATAACACAACACAAGTTTTAAATAAACTAGCGGTTGAGTAAACTTAAGGGTTTAAAACAAACAAGGGTTTGAGTAGCCATCTCAAGACTCCCTTTTGGCGGCGAAGCCAAGTTTCTACCAGGATCAGGACAGACCCATCTTTCGGTAGACTAACGCGAACTATGAACACTTTAGTTAGGTGCCAATGGTATTTAAAGGATGAACTGGAGAGTCCAACCTTCCAGTGAGTGAATAAACTTCTGTTAAGGTACTGATAGTACTTTTCAAAGATGTTTTTCTACTCACTGCAGATAGAAATAACACACAATGCATTATTCAAATTTAACACGCTAGTGGTAATGGCTTTCTATATGATTAACATATAGATCGATCAGATTTACTAATAGTATTAACAATAGAAAGATTGTTAATACGCTGAACTTGTATCTTTACTTAATCTTTCAATTTCTATAATTTGATAATCATTTAATCAGACATAATCTTTTTAATCTTGTACACTGTTCATTAGAAGGAAATGCTATTAAAATTTATGGTCATGTTATTCTCGCTAGGAGCTCGAATATAATTATAAACGAATAGCTTTGATGTAAGCCGCTAATATAACTTGTAACTTCAGAACATAACTTTATAACTTGTAACCCAGAGCTATAACTTGTAACTCAGAATATAACTTTATAATTTGTACTAAGTTATATAACTTCATGAACTTTGTAAATCAGTTATACAACTCAGAATATTGAGTTCTTTTTCTATAGATAGAATTGAAATTAATACTTAATTAATTTAAAAAGAATTAAGTAAGTACTTCAATTATTCTAATTGAAATACTTAATTAATAGTTAGGAACTTGTAACATTTCTGATCATGTATAGGTTAAACAGGACTCTGAAATAGTATGCTTAAATTTGGATGTTTATTAGTAAATCAGGTTTCACTAAAATGAACTATTAGTAAATCTGATCGATCTATATGTTAATCGTATAGAAAG
>CANNZV010005839.1:23-23055 GCA_947561585.1 Caprella mutica | reverse complement strand
CATATATTAGTTATACACACTGAGAAAAAAATGCGAGTCACTCTGACTCATTGCGTAAGTCTATTCTAGTAAAACTCTAATATTGGGGTCTTTTTTCAAAATTGACTCTGGCTGAGTCAATTTAACTATGAATTAGGTGTCAATAGGAGTCAAGTGGACTCATGTTTTTGTGTAAAATATTAGGATGAGTCAAATTGACTCACATTTTTGTAGCCGGTTTTGGGACAAACTGAAAACTCAAATTTTGAGTCAATTTGACTCGTATTTTTTCTTCAGTGTATTAACATATATTTTTGCATTTTTTCTATATTTCAATTCAGTGTATCAGGTCATTAATGAATGACATAGTGTACTTTGCAAATCAATTTCAGACTCCAAACCTTTAAAGTTACTACACTAAATACTATAGATTGCACATGATAATTTGCCTATTACACATGATATGTAATTTATGATACCAAAGTATTAGTTAATTAAAAATATGATTTAATAAAATCTAAATAGTAACTATACATCAATATTGATAACCGATATATCTTATTAGGTTGAAATTAAATCTGAGCTACACAGACGAGATCTGACTATTTTGTTTGTTTTCTTTAGGCTGGGTCCATTTTGTGTTACAAGTCACGTACCTTACAAACAAATTCATGGAATGAATCTTAGATTGCTTTGCTAACTTTTTCAATTCCTTTGCATCGTAAAAAGTGTATGCAATGTAATATGTACTGTTTGCAATAGTCATTGTAACTACAGACTATCAGTCAATGCCAAGAAATACATATCATCTATAATATTTTATAAGATCTCTGTTTTATCCCGCTATGTTATTTATTATTGTTAAAATATATTCTTTTTAATTATTGCCAATGTTCATACATTCAGTTATAAAAGTGGGAGGAACGTATTATTGATATTAGTTGGTAATAAATATAGTGAATGAAATTAATATAATGAATATATAACTGTAAAGAATATTATATAGTCTTGGAAGCTTAAAGCCAATACTATATTGTGTTGTTAATGTCCTTCCCAGGTAGCAATTGTTCTCGGGCCAAAGTTGTCCCAAAATTGTCCTATTATTGCCAATGTTGTCCAAATATTGGCCCAAGAAAAATTGCCTCCTGGGTTATCAAATATTATCGATGATTTTCATCTCATGCATTATTCTTCGAATGATTATGATTATTTTTGGATTAGCGATAATTTCCTATGATCAATTTATACCTAAGTGATACAACTAATGGTGGTTCGTTGCTGTACGATAGAGTAAATGAAATATTTTCAGTCATCTCCGTAGACTTTTATGTGGTTACGCGTCATTTCCATCACAGGAGATAACCTTCATATTTTCTCTTCGGTATTTAGACTACATATTATAGGAGGAGCGTTTTTTAGTTCAAATATTTATTAAGAAGCAGTTAAATAATTAAATAATAAGCTACTCGAAAAATGTGAATGTAATGAAAAATTTCATTATATAATTTCAGATATATTTCATTTGTGACAGATTAAATTTTATAACTAGTAAACAAAACTATAATAATGTTTTGTAAAAATGCTTCAGTTTTATTAACTCCGTTTGTCGCTTTCAACGAGATAAATTCACTCGATTATATAACTCTAAAATATAAGACAGTTTATAAAGAAAAAACCCAATAACTCTACGGTAGAATATTATATCTTTCCCATCCTACATCATTAGGCATCAAAAAATCGCTTAATATTTTATTCAGGGGGATATTTCTAACTATAGGGGTAACTAATTAAAAGTATTGCTTATTTGCTAGTGATACGCATTTATTCTTTATTTATACACTGTAATATAAAGCAAAATATGAAGGCAAACAAGGCTTGCGTTACTAAAAAGTAGTCTTTACATTAATTACATTGTGTTTTGTAGCGTACTGAAATAATAATAGAATATTGAAAGAAATGGTAAGGAATATTTTAATTTTGCTTATATGAATGGAAGTTGCATAAATTTATTATTCTATATTATATTAACTAGTGACTATATTTTATATCTTTGTGTTAAATCGATTTTTCTGATTTCAGATTTTGCTGCATTCATTTGTTTTGGTTCTTTTCTGCATCTCTGAATTTTTTTTTTTTTTGTTTTTTTTTACCGGATTTTCTGCTTTTCAGCTTTACGGTATCCAGGTCTCTGGTCTTCCGATTTTTCATTTTTCCGGATTTTCATTTTTTGGGTATTCATTTTTTCCGAATATTGCTATAATTTCCTTTACTTGCTGGCTTGAGATGAATATTTACTGAATTGAACATTCAAAAAACGTACATAAGAATGAAATACATATTAAAAATCCGTCATTTATGACGGCATGCTCATACTAGTTTCAATATAAAAATTAATACAAAAGATAACACATCTGTACAGTGAGAAGAAAATTCCTATTTATTTTACGGTTCACTTTGTATTCCTACAGTGATATTTTGAATAGTGAATCAAAAGTTATAGGAGAAGTATCTACATTCACGTCATATAAATCTAACGCTAGGTATAGCATGATATATCGTACTGATTTACGCAAAAAGTTGCGCTTTATTTATTGCTCGAAATATATAGCCTATGAATATATACTGCGCTGATTGGCCTCCATAGAGTCTACAAAAGCGCTCCGAAGTGCGTACCGAATTCATATTCATAGCGTGAGCTTGTGTCGAAATTCGCATGATGAAACTTTCATTGAAAGCATTCGAGGCCGTGGCATATATACAATATAGAATAAATACATTGAGGAAATGGAGGCTTTTTCATACTTATTGCATGGCTGAACTTTAAGTTGAATTTTCTGCGGTGACTGCATAACTTTATATTCTTATACTATAAACTAAAATGAAGTATTGTACTTGCATTTCCCAAACAACTTAGTTGACATTGAATGCGGATGTGTGGATTATTTCTAGTTAAAGTAAGTTAGTGAATGAAAACAATATGTGATATACTTTTATTAAATACATATATTTTGAAATTTAAAAATATATTTATATAATAATGAGTATTAAATATATTTAAACGACAATAATTTTAATATAATAATTCATGTTTCTAAAAATTATGAAATGTCAACTTTAACCTATGTTTCTTATTAATGTAAATATAATTTATCTTTTAATCTTGATGTATTATATCTTTTCATTTTATTTCACCCTAATGGCGTATGATGACAAACTATTATGATATTCGAGTGCACTGTGACATCATTATGACTACAACATTACTCACGTCAATTCTATAAGAGAGATCATTAATTTACTCTGTCTCAGATAGTCGCTATATGGATTATCGAGTACTAAGCCATTGCTGTGGGCATATTATGATATAGTTATATATAATGGTATATAATGTGTGTATTGTATTGAATTTAAGAGCTAGGTTATTGAGGATTTAGTTGTAAAATTCTAAATAATGAATACCATTGATATCATTTTGTTCTGAGAATTTTGGTTGTAAATATGAATTTTTTCTACCTAATCTGGTGAAATAAAACTATAAAGAATTAGGACTTGTATGGCACTCAATCATGCTCTCAGTTTTCGGGAAGTTGGTGTAAAAGTAAGTTAACTAGAAGACAGAATAGTTCATAATCTACATAAGTTTTCTTAAATAAACATTTAAATTACGTGAGCTATTCATATTTTACGAAATAAGATTATGTCATTACTTTTAATTATCATCAATATATAAAAAAGAACATTGGAATTTTTATTATAGATTCACATTGAAATTTTCCTACGACTAAAAATACTGTGTTTTCTAGGTTAAACATAACATTTTCCATACAAATTTGTCGTAATAAATTTGAGAATAATTTATTACTACAATAATTCAAACAGTTTATATATTCTTTAAGCAACCAAGAATTGTTGTGACATTTACTGACGATGTTATGTAAGATATTTTATCCAACTTCTTACGTGAAACTTAATGGGGGAAGTCCTAGAACTGTTAAGTAATTAGTTAGTTACATAAGGAGAGTATTCGTTGATATATTAAAAATATAGTCAGTAATGTTGGTAGAACATGCATAACTACATTCAGTTAATCCTATTTTACACAATTAGGTTTTTGACCTAATGTGCATTTAAAAAAATGTATATTTTGATTTTATTCATTTAAACTCATATATATGAGTAACAATAATAGTTAAATATGTAATATCATTTGTGCATATATGAGGTTAATATATTTCATTTTCATTTAATATAAATCTATTATTGTTTGTACGTTAGCAATTATAATAAAAAGTTGGCTGATTTAACTCACGTGTTTTACATCAATAAATAATTCGTGAAATGTGATATTATGTTGCTATAATGAGGTCGTACATTCGGTGTATAATATTAGGGAGAAACTTGACACTGATAGCAACATATATTGGTTGTATCAGCATTTGTATCACTATTGTTTCTTTCAAACTAATAGTTAACCCTAATTGGACTGACAAAATTTGAGAGGATTTTTTACACAATGATATTCAGGAAACCAGCGGCTCGAATTATATGATTTTTTGTCAGCTCATAGCTTTTTTCATATAAATGTTCTTTGCAAAATTTTATTTACCTATGATTGATGGAAATAGTGTTATTATATTGAATGAATTTGGTATATCGAGATCAAACTCCACAGTCAGTGTTGTGAGGGTTAAGATTATACTGACAGAAGATTCGCATTTAAAAATTAGTGATTGGTATCACTCGTTTTTGATTCTTAAATTGATTTTGTAGTTTAAAATACTAGGAAAATCTTTAATTTCCATTAATTCAAAAAAACTTTCTTTATTCTCTCTTCAGAAGATACAAATTATTTAGTTTATTGAACAAAAAAGATTTGGAAACAACTTCATACTATATATTTTTTTAAGCTCAAGCACGTTAAGGCATTTGTTAATAATATATGCATTCAATCAATTAGATTATTTATAGATTTATTGATAAATCAAGAAACTAGACTTGCATAATAGTATATAAATCTACGACATGAATAAACAAATTTTTTTCGTCTGTAATAATGATAGAAGCAATTTATGGGATAAATAGTGTAAAAGAATATAATGTTCACTTTTATAGTGTATAGCTCGTTACTGACTACATAGAATGATGTTATAAAGCAGGTGAAATAAGATACACTATGAAAGAAATAGAAGCATAAAAGAAAAGCTTTATTATTTAAAATTAGTTTTTTACCTTTCACTAATTATTATGTAAATGATAAACTGACATACAAATCCAAATCGCATGATATGAACTGACCCACACAACGATGAACACGTCCACATAGTTGGAAGACATGCATACACAACGACGAAAACGCCCACATAGTTGGAAGACATGCATTCACAACGACAAACACGCCCACATAATCAAAAACACACATACACTACGACGAACACGCTTAAATAGTTGGAGGACACGCCCACCCAACGATGAACACGCCCACATTGTTAAAGGACACGCACACACAACGATTAACACGCCCACATAACTATAGAGGACACGCCCAATCAGCAATAATCTCGTCCACACAAAGTGTTTCACACGACCATAACATTAACCATTGACCTTTGATTAGTCTGATTTAGCCATTTTCTAAAAAGGTGACATCGTTTCACATGTTCGACTCGAAACATGTCACCTTCAAAGAGAATTCTGATTGAATTTTCATCCTGTTTACATTTGAAAGTCCTTTATAGCATCATAAATGTTCGTCAGTGATGAGGTATATTTCTTAACAGAAAACTCTATCCTTTTTAGTATTGATGCTTTCATATTGGATTACATTTATATACTAACGATTATTTTAATCAATTGACATGTGAAACCTCCAGTCTGCTAATGGTGTATCAGATATCATTAATATACGTTTTATTATCATTCTGCAAACATTGAAATGACATCAAATGTTGAACTTGTAAAGATGACAACAAACAGAATCGCAACACTTGTTTCTATGATATTTAACACGATAATATTATTCTGAAATATAACTGTTTACGTTCTAGAATTAAAAAGGACAGTTTTCGATTTGCATCTCAATTAGAAGGGTCCTTTGTTCTCTTTTGACGGTCTATTGTTCTAGAACATATTTGCTTCAAGTGGAGCAAACATTTAATATTTTCGAGACAATATTTTGAGGGGAAAATAAGAGGGGAAGAAACGGAAGTGCTTATGAGTAGTCTGAAGAATTTCTTCCATTGTAAGTTAGTAGAATATTATAATACAGCGCTAATACTTCTTTTGTGGCTGTGAAGTGTTGATGTACATTCAGTAGGGGGATTAAGATACAGTACAAGAATTCTGTATTAGGCTGGAGTACTCAGGCAATTATTAATATCACAGGTCATGGTAGGTCGATTAGAAATTTATCAACGTCAGATTGGTGACCTATTCAACACCCACTTTCTGAATACTGTGGGTGTCTTAGTTATGAATAAATACGATCCATTGACAAGTGAAAGACAACAGATTACTTAATTTGCATCTCGTTTGCTGTATACAAGAACAAGTAACTTCTTGAGATCAGAAATAGGTTTTCTGATAAAATCTTTCTCATTTTTAAATTTTATGTACGTAAACTATTTTATTCTGGTAATTGATTTATATAGAAACATTATTAAATACATTATACCTACAGGAATTAAATTTTTTCACGAGTACTACAGGATCCAATATAAGAATAATTGGAAAAACTTAGTAGTAATAGTACTAATTGGTGAATAATTGCAGCCATTTTTCAAATTAAATCATTAAACTATAGTTTGGACTGATTTGAATTGCATCTAACTTTTGGCATAACTGATAATTACTTTTTAACATCTACTCTCCAATGATTTATTTCATCAAGAGAGAGTTTGTCTTGTCATTGAGAAACAAATTTAATAATTGTTTTGAATGAATAACTTCTATTTGAACTTTATCGTACAACTCCTACTGATAAAGTTTCAAAACATGCTTACTGATAGTGACAAAAGGATCCGTTCAAAGGCAATTACAATTATCTATCAGGTTAAATAATGTAATTCTATTCATATATTGATATTAATATTATTCATGCATTTACATTATATATTCATTGACTGGTATGTTCTTCACCGTAAGAGTTATTAATTGATTTCATGATATTTTAGCTCGATCATGTTAAGATGATTTTAATATTCGGTCACATGAGGTATGAGCAAATTGAAGATAATAATACATAAAATACATAAAAAAGATCAATTAATGAAGGAAAAAATGCCTAATTTGGTTTAATTAATCATATAAATCATTATTCATATATAGAACATTTCAATTAATTTTTTTTTCTATTCATAAATGGACGGAATTTTTGCATGATGAAGTAAAGAAGATCGAAGGATGGGAAGAAAATGAAGAAGACAAAATGAAGTGGAAAATTCATCATTTGCATATTGATGGACAAAACACATCACATATTTTAATAAAGAGAGAAGACTCGCGAATTTTTCTCCTACCAACAACCTGTTTAAAATTCAAAACACGAAATTTAGAATATTAGATAATAGATATATGTATATTATCAGAGAATAAAAATCCTATATGATTCGGGTTTCTTAATAAAGATTATATATATAAATTCATTATATCTTGAAAACATGTAACTCCTACAAAATATTTCATTTTCCAGCTAGCAACTGCGAACTTCAGTTCATTTTAACTTTTTCTTTTACTTTCATTTCATTCTAAAAAAAATAAACATGCAGGAAGGAATCTGATTTCACAAATATTTTAAATCTGAAACCATATTTTAGTTCAGCGTTTGAGTGATTTCTCCTGTTTAAGCGATAATATTTTCGAATTCTTAAGTAATCTATTTGAAGATATATTAATGAAAACCATACAATCATTTACCGACCATTATTTGCATCAACCCTAACTATTATCGCCTACTGATTAACTTCACCCATCTTGTCTTCTAATTAAAAGTTATTCTCCTTATTCATTTTTATCTGTGCTGCCACTGTGCTTTGTATCACAGAAATCCTTCTTTGGTTCCCTAATCCACGCCTATCCGTTGACCAAACAAGAGGAGCTTAATTAAAGCCTTTGGAATTGGTCTGTCGCGCCGAAATTGAGTTGTGGCCCACATGAACGCCATCCTTTTCTGATATTGTGGATATGGCTTCTCCTTCTACCGTATTGGCTATTATTGCCATTAAATATTATCAACACCATGTCTGGAATAAGATGGTGTAATGGAGGGAGTTCCTTCTATTCAGGTTACTTTGTGCACATTCGACCACAGATCATGTAATTGAAGAAGACTAGTCTGCCATCATTAAAGGACAGAAATTAGTAGAATAATATCCTAACAGAAGAGTATGATTGATATTTATATTATTCCTATGTTTATTATATCTAAAACATTTTCGATAGTGAGATTTAAAGGTGATATTCTTTCTGGTATGGAATTTAATATATTTCATAATCTCACGGATTATAGGATCAACTTGAAAATTATAAAGCTCTAATACTGCGAAAACAAATGCACATCGCGAACGAAATTATTTATCATCATCGGAAAGATTAATAAATATGCACGAGATTATTAAGTTTTCGACGATACTAACTAAATTTATTAATACACTAAATAATTTGAAATTATTATTTGTCGGGGAAAATATTTTAATTTTATCGCTCTCTCCACACATGGCTTATAAAAGTAATTAGCGATGCATTTTCTTTTATAATAAACTATTTAAAGATGAAAATAAATTTATGATTCTCCTGAATTATTAGGAGAATAATTAAAGAATCACATTTGGTGAAGTGAGCAGGCATCTTTATTTAAAATTTTAGTAAAAAGTATCTAAAATGAGAGTCAACCTTAAAATATTGGTCAAGCTTATATATTTAAGCATAAATATGAAAAATTAAAAACAATATATTTAAATTGATATCTTTAAACCTAATGAGATATATTATCTTGTTAGATAAATGACAAGTAATGTCTCCTTTCATCTGCTTTAATTATAAATAGTTTTGTTTGATTTCAAACCGAAGAGATTTTCCAACTTTTAGGGCATATTTACATAATTGATATCCTGAATAGTTTGGTTTTCTCTGATTGCTGAAACTATAAAAGTATCCTTTGAAACGTAGATTTAAAATTCTAATTACAGTGGTTAATACCAATATAGGCTGAGATATGAAAATAATGGGAAATATGTTAAAAATAGCCCAATTTGTTAATTATCTGGAGACACTTGAACATTCTCCTTAAAGACAGATTTTTCATTAGTATCTTCCATATACATAGCTACATATTGTTTTTTCCACGTTAAATACAATACTTATAAATTCAACACACTACATTTCTGAATAAGGTTCATTCAAAAAGTATTACAATTATCAAACATAATAATATACGCTTTACGCCATTAACTGTAATCGAAAGTCCAAATTTCGAAATCTCCATTCTACACGGGGTATGAAATGAGCTCTTTTTCCTAAATTGGATGGCATATATTGGTCATTTCGTTGAGTAATTTCACGATCGATGGCACTGATCACGTTTAACAGAGAAAAATATTTGCGCTTGATTTGATGGAATTTTTAGGGTCAATAATATTGGAATGGCCTACTTTGTGAGAAAGTGTTTTCTGTATTGAAATGAAATGCATTTTGATATAGGAATCATTCATAGGAGAATCATTTACGGTATTCCTGTCTTCTAAAAAGATGAAATTAACTTTTGAACAAAAGTATCCGTACCCATTTTCAATAGCCTGTGAAGTTGTGAACATTATAATAACAATCTGGGTTGAAAAAAATTAGATGTTTATTTAACGGATGTAAACTCAACGCTGAAGGTTTTTGGAGAAATCGACTTTTCGAATGCCTAGATTCATCATCAGAAAAATTGGGGAACGCTTCCTCTGATAAACAAGACTAACACCGAATCACTTATCTCAAATCGTCCTACATAGTAACGGTTCAAAAGAAATCCGTACAAAGTGCCTACTTGAAGAAGAGAAACCGGTTGAGAAAATTGTAGAAAACATGATTTAAACAATGAATTTTGTGACCAAGTAGGGTGACTTAGGTGTGTGCAATGTTAAATTAGTATTCAAGAAATCCAAATTCTACCAAAACCATTCGACATGAGCTCTTTAAAGCTGGTTACCATGGAAGAGCCACCACCAGGAAACCTCTGATTTCTTCTCAAAATGCTGAGAAACAGATGATATGGTGTCATTTCTATTCTTTTTACAACTTCAGGGCGAGTTTACGTGTGAATGCATCCCGTAGAAGATTTCAAGACCAGACTGTCCTCTTACCACGTTGTAGCACAGGTGGGACAGTAATGGTTTAGGAAGCCATATCGTGGAGCTTTCTACGTTCAATTATTGCCTTTCATTGTTGGATTAACAACAATGATTTCCTAAACATTTTTGGCAACCAGGTGCATCCAATGTGCCATCTCTATTTCGTGAAATTGACTCAATCTTCTAAGACGATAATGCTCTGATCCACACTCTCTTTATCGTTAACAAATGGTATGAAGAGTATGAAACTGAGCTGGAAATTGGAAAACAAGGAATGGTCGCCTCAATCTTCGGATCTTAATATCATTGAGCATTTGTGGTGTATACTCGAGCAACAAGTCAAGAATCGCAACATTCCATCCTTCTGTCTGAAAGAACTGGAGCAGTTTTTGATGAAAAATTCCAATCCGAGAGATATTGAAACTGTATCTTAGGCTACATATATAATATTATAGAACGATTCAATACAATTTGATGGAATTTCTTGTTACTTTTCAGATACTCCACTATAGATACTTCCGTCGTACTATCCTATTTATAGTCTACAGAATCGTAGGTAAATATCCTATATAGAGTCATAAGTATTAAATATATATTCCCTATACCTAAGGGAACAAGGATATAACGTATTTATTAAGGTACCAAGGGTATATATTCAATATTAAAGGTCCATTAGATTTGTTCTATATTCAATCTATATTTAATGTCCCTATATCAGTTATAACAAGATCCCTTAGGTGACTAGGATATATCTTTAGCAATTCTTGGCATTTTCCAAAATAGACCAGTTATCCCTCCACTTCTTATTTGTGCATTTTGTATCATTTTGTTCATTAAAATAACACTTACTGTATTTTACTTAATAAATTTAGTAATTACATTGTTTTCTGCAATGGAAATAATTAAATGTATTTCCATCCAAACATCATATTCATTTTATAAAATAATATTATATTTTTGTTTAATTTTGCGTAGTAAAAATTGTCCAGTTTCTAATAGTTTTCAAATTAATTATTTGGTAACTCTTATGGTTTTCATTCTCTTTGATGAGTTGATATAAGATATTTTTGTGAAGACAGTTACTACAGTCTAGGAAATACAACTTGCCTTAACGGACTTAATACGGCGTTCATATTTGGTACAAAAGGTTACCCCTAACGTCTAATAACGGCGTTGGTAACACTGCCAACGTCTTACATACCCTTCATATTCTTAATGTCCCTAGGATATACTTCTATTTAGAACTGGCGGTACCTAGGATATATCATATACCTGATTCATTTAAGGTCCCTAGGTAATATCCTATGCATTTAAAGTCCCAAGGATATACATTTGAGGTCCCAAGGATATACATTTAAGGTCCCTAGGATATACATTTAAGGTCCCTAGGATATACATTTAAGGTCCCAAGGATATACATTTAAGGTCCCAAGGATATACATTTGCGGTCACAAGAATATACATTTAAGGTCCCTAGGATATACATCTAGAGTTGAAGGACTCGGAGTCTCAGTTGAAATGAAAGACAAATGATGATCTCTTGGCTGCCATCGCCTCAGGAAATCACGAGAATGAATTTCACTTTGATGGCTTCATTATCTTCTGAACTTACATCAACCTCTGGATTCGGAATGGAATTTGATGAGAATGGATTTGATGGGAGGAAATTTCGAAGAGAGACAATCTGAGTTAGATTTTTTATGTGAGAAATGAACAATGGTATGGAATACGGATATTCTGACGAAAGGAATGAATTAGGATTCTTAAAGACAATTTTATTTACTTTTTTGATCAACAGCTTAAGTAGTAAATGGAAAAATTAAAATTGATACAAATTGTAAGGAATCAAACACATATGTATAATATTTGTTAGCATTACGCAAACATCAAGTAAATTACTATATAAATATACTGAAATGATTCATTACTTACGGAATATTAATGACACTTTATCTCTGTATAATAAACACTATTTCAAACTATTCCACTAACGAACTGTTAACTTGAAATAAAGTTTTTGTGCGAGTTTAATTATTATGTTGTAAGATTTTTGATTTTCTGTATTATCAATTTACTCAGTCGTGTAAAACAATATATCCTTCTTGTAACCTTCAGATTGTACAAAAATATTGAATCTATATTCATTAAACAACATATAAGCTTAGTACATTATTGAGTTGTTACAATAACTCATTGTAGACTTACAATAGACTTATTGTAACATTCGCCGCGTTAGGTTTTCTTCAGAACAATAATAAATTGCATTATTAAACTGTATAGGAGAAAGTACGCCTTCAACGTAATAACTTAATTTTTCAAAAAAATGTAAACATTATAATTCGAAACTTCATAATTGAATGCCCGGGAGCTTCTGGCAGAAAATAAACTCCTTATATAATATAATAGTATATTCCTTGTACATTAAAACTCCTGAGTTATGAAGTATAGTGAAACTCCTGAGTTATGAAGTACTGAGTTATGAAGCACTCGAGTAATGAAGGACCTGAGTTATGAAATGCACCTGAGTTATGAATTATTTTCTATGTTTTAAATTATAAAAAACGATATACATCATGCCCGAAAATATCCTAACATTAGGAAATTATAAAAGGGCTTGATGAATTATTGTTCATTATTTATTTTTTGTACTTTTTATCAAAAAAAATCCTTATCCTTATTTCGTGCAAGTTATCCCTCAAAGACTATAGTTTTTCCAAGATTTCAATCATAGAAAACTATCAGTGTCCCCGAGTCGCGAAGTGGCTCTGAGTTATGAAATGACCAATACTTCATAACTCAGGAGTTTCACTGTATTTAAATATTATTGCGTTTTATGTCTTCATCTTAAAATATTCTTATTAAAAGTATTTATATCCTAATCAAAATATTCATAAAATTGCTCTAATGTAGAAAGAAAATAATAGAAACTATTCGCCAGATAATATGATAGAAAACTGATACGATATGAACTAAAACAATCTAGTACAGCATTTAACAATCACACCAACAATCTTTGTGAATTTAGTGTTCGTTGAATGGTTGAAACAAAAGTCATTATTTAATGTGGAATTAATGGTTAACAGGAAAATAACACACATGGATTTTGAGGTTGAGGTACCATTCGACTTTTCAGGGTGTATTTTGTATGCTGGTGAAATATTATCAATGATTTGCTGTTGCTTGTTTGAAAATTTGTAATTACTTGTGTTAAAGAGATGTTGTATATGTTCTAACGCACCTGATTTTGTTTTTCTTCTGTAAAAATGCGTCTTACTGAAAACATTTAGTGTCTAGAGTTGTAGACACATTTTTACTGTATGTATTAAGACTACAATTTTTTTAATGTATAACTATTGACATAGTATGTAGATTTTTCCAGAATTCTATAACGTAAAAATTTGACCTGACGTGGTAAAATGAACTTCAATATTTAATAGGCTTGCAAAGTACATTAATGTTCAGATTTTGAACCTTGTACGTCTTTGATTTCTTCTTCAAATGCACCCTAGTCTATATAATATTGATGGCTGGATATTATTCTCAGTGAATGGTTAAAACACCCATCAACCTTCTCCACAATTCGATTGGAATGGAAACACGTTTTCCAATCACAACAAATCAAGTAACTAACTAACTAACTAACACTGTGAATAAGATACAAGATCAAATTGGTAATACCCATGAGAGGAGAGCAATTATATCCCGGATGTGTTTTCGACAGAGTAACGGGCAATATAACCCGGAAGGAATATCCGCAATGCCGCTTCCATTCGCAAGCATTCAACAGAAATAAACCTGACAGTATATGAAAGCAATATCTGAGCAACCAATATATTTGTTCGTTGTTTTATTTATATTAAGGATCAGCCTATGAAGAGCTATATATATATATATAAGAAACGTAAGAGTACCCAAAAGAAGATTTAGTGACAGTAAAGATAAATTTATTAATAAAATCTTATTTTTATTGTCTTATTTTATGAATAACAAATTTCAAAATATCTACAAACTTAGTTTAAGGTTAAATTTTTCAAATTAGTACAACGAGAACAATAATCAACACATAGCCTATATAGAATTATTTGAAATCAGTATCAGTTTATACGCAATATTCTCGCAAAATTGTAAGAAATCGGAGATTTACATGTTCTGATAGTGGTATTTATAATCAAATTTAAATAATCATAATAATTGTTTACATTTTTCTACAACCTCAAAAATGTTATCGAAGCTTAATTGCGAAATCGTTAACTTAAATATAATCTCTTTCTGATCACTTATGTAAATGTAGCTAATTAATATATAAACTACGGAGAATATACACATTTTCTATATTCTACCTTAGAAATACGGTCTGAATAATCTGTTTGATATACCTAGTTATGCTCCTTAAACTACTGATAGTAGACTAGTCATTTCTAGTAGTGTTACTACTAGAGTAATGACACACTAGACATGTCTACTGCCCAGTGTACCATTAGGAATGTCTAATTTTGTATTGCTCCTCAGAGTCCCGGTTCCAATATCTCATTGGATGGGCAATGTGATTAAATCCTTTCCAAGACAGTGACTCATGAAACAGGACTTCCATACCTACCTCATAGAACCTAGTTAAGATAATTTGTGAGTCTTCATTGCGCACTTGTTGCTGTAACTAGTCATTATGATTTTTATTTACAGTGATTGACGGATTTTTAATCTTTTGGATACAAGTTATACAGATTTAATAGTTAGCAAAATTCACGTTTGTTTATAATTTATTTTGTTTAGGAAGACAATAAAAATATTTATGGATAAAATAACAGATAATACAAAATTGTAAGAACGGAATTAATTCTTTATTTTCGTTTAAAATTAGCTGCAATAATATTCATTCAAACCCATTATCATTTTCTCACAAGTCTTAATAAATAGTGAATTATTTTACCAACTTATTTCTATTCCACTAAATTGTTGCAGTGATCGATATTTAATATAGTTTATAACGTTGTCGGTCTCAGATTTACATGCTATTAAACATAACTTTACTGTTATAGCTTCTAAACATAATACCTCGATAATAAAGTCCAGATAACATAATCAATTTTTATTGATATTGCAACAAGTTGATATCGCAACAATAATAATCCAATAGTATAAATATAAACACATTTCTTCTATAAAAGTCTAAAGAGTTACTATTTTTGGACGAACCAATTCATTTATTTTGTTACTATTATTTGGATTCCATTTATTGGAACCCAATAATTTTACATATATATAATCATTTATATATAAAATATAAAATCAGCTCGTCATTAACTGCTGTTGATTACAATAAATAATGGTCACAAATAATTTACCGTATTTTCACGTTGTTATAAAATCTTTGGATCGAAACACCATAGATGATCGACAGTCGACGATAATTACGTAGTTCGATGATGTGTAGCTCTAATTTACTATCGAAATCAGTCTTTTATGACCTACAGTCGATTAGCGTAAAGAAAATAACCGCATATTAATCGACTATATGTTACGATCATTCGCATCGCATTTCGGTTGTGATCTTTAATAATAAACCATCGATAAGTTTAATTCTAGGAATTATTAGTACAATCAAACATAAAATATTTTCAGGGCAATTTTATTAATGGCTCAACCTGACTAACAGAGATAAAATGTTCTTGCTTGCTAGGCGCACAGTTTCATTAACTATCACCTCTTCATTTTACTCTTCCATTTTCTGTAAGTGCAGTTGCCGGTGTTTGTGTCACTTTTCATCGCATTCGTTGGTAAGTGAGTTCTACCTAATTACTGTTGAAGATTTATGGTACATGTGAGAAGAAAAATGTAAGATAATTTATTATGATAATACGACTTTCTTCATTTATCGTTGATTTTTGACGATGAAATGTAAACGACAGCGGAAAATCGACAATCGACAACGATTTTCTGCTTGGGCTCTGATGCAAAATATTATGATATAAATATATTTGAACAAAATACTTTTAATTATTATCATATTCGATTTTTTTTTAAATTAAATAAAATCATCCAATATTTTTCTATATGAGCATAAACAATACAAATCGAATTGAATAGAGTACCGAAAATAATAATATGTTCTACGAATTTTGTGATGAAAAGGTCATTGAGTTTCAATGAAATAGAAAACTCTGAAGAACTATTTTCTATTCCGAGTAAATCAATGAAAAGAATTGATTCCATTAGATTCTTTCTCAAGAACTATTCCTTCGCTACCTGGGATGGAAGCTTTAGAAATAGGACAAAGGCTTCCAGTAGGTACATTGATGCTTCCAATACGAAGCTCCTGGATGCCTTGAAGCTCAAAGAGGGAAGCCATATTTGAATATTCATAAAATATCGCTTACAATGCTAAGAAAGGAAGGACTGAATGTAACGATAGCTATATGTATTTGTTCAGCGATTGGTATTGTATCTTATGAATTAAAAGTATTTTATGACACTCTAAAGGAAGCCTTTCAATCTGATCAACAGGCACATGTTTTTTCACGTATTGTAGCAAAAATAGAACGCACTTATAAGTACATTATATGATGAATTTGATGTAAATATTTGTCTCAAGAGATTGCATGTTCCAATGCGATGCACTTTACTGTTTCTGTATTGCAGTCACCGAAGTACAGTGTACTGAAACACTTTAAATAATAAATAAATTAAACACTTTTAAATACTTAAGAACAAATAAAATTATTATTAATGTATTTAATAACCCAAGCAACACAAGTGGTTCTATGTCCTTTCGCCGCACGACACTTTCGCCGAAAAATTGACAATGGCTTACCTAAATAAGGTATACTTATTCTACATACAGTAAAAATCAGTAAACTATACATTTTGTTACTGTCAAACCTGGCCAGGGGAAGGCAAGCCCTCCTCCAACCGGACCACTAACCTAACCTTATATAGACAAAATCTCTTTATATTTAGAACATATATATAGTGCTTTTTATATTTTCAGCAAAAGTGTCAACAGTTTTGGATTACTGACTATTTTAGTTGAAAATAACATATCAACAACTATAAATAGAATAAAAATATCTAAGTGTTTATATTTATTGAACAATATTTATGTGCGGCAATTTTTAGTTTAATTATAACCATTTTTAAGTTAGATAACTGGTAAGAATATATAGCAAGCAGTTCTACATTGCATTTACACTAGGTTTCTGTAATCACTGCAATTAAAAAAGTCAAATTTGAAGTTTGCTTCATAATTAGATACCCTGATGCCTAATTAAAACTACTGAAACTAACCAACTAAACTTGGTGAATTGCAAGTGAAATTACAGACAATATATATGTATGATATTCTTCATACTTATATGTATATGATATAGGTAATATGATAATAGGAATGTTTGTTAATGTGGTGTGAAATGAAGAGTAGAAAAACATTATAATTGGAAGTGTAATTTTGTTTGGTTTCATTATTATATCATTTAATTCTGTTACTTTTGGAATGGTGGAGGGATTAATTGACTGAAAAGAAAGAATTATAATTTGGTCGAATAAATTCAAAGGTTTTACACCGTATATGTAAATATAGTCCAGGTCCATATTAAATGATGGCATCATGTTAGATAGGCTTTCTATAAAAAAAAATATTTTATTTAATAAAAACTTGACTCTAGATATTTAACCGATTTATAAAAAAATGATTCCCGACTTAATAAATATTATTACCGAATCCTTTTAAAAAAACATTGTTAAGACTCTAAATATTGTACGTGGCTGGAAAACTCCCCCGTGGAAAGTTCCCCCGCGGAAAATCCACCATGAAGATTCTACCGTGAAAGATAATTGAAAAAAATTGAAGTAGATATTTCGTTATCTTAGATTCAGTGGAATGATGTTATGAAATGCATACTTTAAGTGAATCATAATAGATGAGCAAATCTTTCTTTGAAATTTAAACCATTAATTATTCCTCTCTATTAAATATTCAACTTGTTAATCGTGGCTGAAGAAGACGCTGCTACCAGAACACTACAAAATAAAGCTTCTAATACAATGATTTCAATAAAATTTGGTTAAAATTATGGCGATAGATAATATATAAAAAATATTATTTATGTAAAAATAGTATAGGATCGGACGGGGTATCACTGCGCACAATCCCGCAAACTCTGTATTTACTCGAAAACTAAATGTACAAGAGAAACTCTTTTTCTCGTGATGATATGGTCATTAATGAAGATGGTTCTCAACTATTTTCGAAATAATATCTAAATAAATAAAATACTTATTGGCCATTTTTTGTGCATAAATTTTAGTGAGTGCATCGGGATATCACTGCGCACATGAAGAGGTAATACTGCGCATTGCATAAATACAGCACTTTTCTTCCCCACCTAAATACCTCCTATCTTCATTTTAATGCCCCTCCTCCGCCCTATCAAAACCCACTTCTTTCTCCATATAAATTTCCCTCTCCTCCTATCTTAATCCCCCTCTCTTCCCATCTAAATGCCCTTCTCTTACCATTTTAATCACACTCTCTCCTCATCGAAATCTCCCTCTCTTCCCATCTAAATCCCCCTCTTCCTCATCTATTTCCTCCCCTCCCCCATCTATTTCTCCCTCTCCCCCATCTAAATCCTCCTCCCCCTCATCCAAATGTCTGTGTTCCCCTCTCTACATGTCCTCTCCCCAATCTAACTGCCTCTTATCTTGTAAACACATATTAAATGAATCTGCAACAAATTTAACACTTAAATTTTACGCAACTAGTTAACTACTTATATCAAGTAATATAATACGATCGTAAGTTTATTGTTAATCATATTTAATTCGAAAACCTCTCGTCCCTCCTCCCACCCCCCTAAATACCCCTTCTCCCTATTTTAATACCTCCACATCAAGTTGCATAGCTACTACGATTGTAAGTTTATTGTTTTGTTAATCAAATTTATAATTAAATAACACCTTATTTAATATTTATGCCTTTATTAAGAACTAAAAGGTCATAATTTTTATATATATTCACATACAAATATGGTTATTAATGATGTGCATTGATACCCCTCTACCTCTAAATTATCTGGGGTATCACTTCGCACGGTTGTGGCAGGAAAACCGTTTAAACTGAGAAGTTGAAAATTTGACATATTGTAATTGTTAATGTTCGTGCAAACATGTTAAAACAATATGAATCCATAAATCTTGGTAGTAGAGTTATTAGAGAGTTTGCGGGATTTAAAAATCACAAGCGCAAACTTTTTTCCAATCGTTCTGAGAGCACTACATACATATATCGTGACTTAACTCTAGAAATACTAATAGGATAATGGTGCTTCATGATGTTAATGGGAGAAAAGAAGATGCTTGAAATGATGGTGCAATCAGATTTAGTCTAAAACAAGTAGTTTTTAAATTATAAGGAGTGCAGAGTGATACCCCATGAAAAGGGTATGCGCAGTGATACCCCATCCGACCAACTTATTTTGAGTTTTCAGATGAAGTTATTATAATAGAGAATTTAATTGTTGAATCTTTACTCTATATTTTAAATTTCTTAATAAATTTTACTAATTTACCTTTAAACTTATAAAACAGACACACTTTATTGAATCGTTTCATCTGTCTCTCTTTTCGAAGATTAGTCTTAACTTATCACTTAAATTAGGTCTTGAATTACAAAACTTATTCTCATAATTTCTTAACTATTTAACTAATAAAATATTGTCTGGTTACCACAATAATAAGATTATTTAAAATCAGTTTTATTTAATGTTACACTTGATGTAATTAAATCCAGAATTATGCGGTGGAATTTTCCAGCGATGGAATATTCCGTGGCGGAGCTTTCCAGCGGTGGAATCTTCCTGGAGGAACTTTCCGTGGTGGAATTTACCTAGAACCGTGTACGTCATTTCGAGCCATGACTTCAATATTACAGTCAGCTTATACAACTATAATAATGACTATTATAGCTATTATCATGACTATTATAGCTATTATCATGACTATTATAGCTATTATCATGACTTTTATAGCTATTATCATGACTATTATAGCTATTATCATGACTATTATGTCTACATGCAAATGACTACTTAAGTGTCGCTGCTATTTTTGACGCATATTGCTCGGTGACAGTAATCAGTCTTCACAAAATGACTGATGATAGACTGGTTTGAAGTAGAGGAGAGTAATCAGTCGAATGGTTTATGGGAAATGGAATGCAAAGGTAGTTACATAGTTTAATAGACTACTTTCAATGTAAAAAGATTGATTGTGGTATTGCAATAGATTTGATAATAAAGTTTACCAAGTTAAGAAAGATTCTTTCCTGGGATATTCCCTCATTATCCCAGGAATAAATCCTCCTTGCATTATGAATAATTATTAGATCTGGAAAATTTAGTGACAATATTCTATTTATGTAATTGAATATGAAAGGGAATTTAAATATACGTTTGAAAATGAAGAGAATATGATATTGTAACTATATACTTAACCGTTAATCACAAAGTATAATTGTATCGGGTATTTTATTAAATTCAATAATCAGAGTAAACTTAACTATCGATTAGCGATTATTTGCTTACCGCAATGTATGGTTTGAAGTTTAATTATTGCAGATGCGTGAACTTAATTCTATATCCATTGATTAGGTTTGTTTACAGTTAATATTTCTTCCTATTCCTATACTCTTTTATTTCGCTATATCATTTGATTAAATAATTACTATTCCAATTGAAATCGTTTAAGTACAAGTCAAATTAGCTAATATTAAACAGTTAATTACAATTTATTCCTAGAAGATATATAACTACTATATTCATTCAAATTCAGTGCACTGTATCTATTAAATTATCTCTTTAACAGTTTGTAGCACAGAAATTATACATTGAAACTCTCCCTCCATGATCAGGTTAAATAGGCCATTTCATAATCCAGACTCTGTGGAAGAGCTTTAAATATCCTGCTCACCGAAAAACACCGCCATTACTCTTCATTAGACTCTTTCCCGAGCCATAAATAGGGGATGTAATTTCCAAAGTGAATCACTAAATGCTGCATGCGAAATATTATTAATGGACACTGGCTGTCCTGGAATATTTTAAACAAACATGAACGTGCGGTTTCACATGCTAAACTTTTCAGTGAGTTGTATCATTAATATTTATTATAACACAGTTGAAAATAATAGGGAAAATGTATTAGTATAATACACTCTTATGGTGTGTTAGTTATTTTGATAATTTCTTATTTATTGAAATATTGATAGTCAGTTAGCTTAGGAAAGGAAGAAATATAATATAATTTATATAATATTAAAAAATAATGTTTGATATATATGTTACATGCGCCATCGGCCGATTAAAAAAACAGCAAAACAGTCAAGTGAACATTTTGGGTCTATCGAAGCCACCAGGAGAACCCCCCAAACAGACCGCTAACCTAACAGTATACAATAATGGTAAGGCTGTGATCGATCGATATATAGTGCGTATGACATAATTATGTAGTTATATAAGAAATATTTTAGGGAAGTCAATATAAGTGCACATTAAGTATAGCCTGTAAATGTAGAACATGCAACACATATTTGAATGTAACCGCTTGTTACAATGTTCAATAATACAAAAAGTTATAAAATGCAGTGAAAAAACAGGTATATTATTTTACTGATGAATTTTTCAACATATATATAACATATATGCGCGTTATTACATAACTTTACGACTGTTTTAACATACCTGTATGTTATGACAACAGTTTAAATGTCAGTTATTATATAACTTTACGACTGTTTTAACATACCTGTATGTTATGACAACAGTTTAAATGTCAGTTATTATATAACTTTCCATTATGACGCATTTGTGCGCTATTACATAACTGTGTCTTATAACAAGACTATACTTTATAACATAACTGTACGTTATAACATAACTGTACGTTATAACATAACTCTCCGCTATAACATAACTGTGTGTTATTACATAAACACTGTCTTATAACAAAGCTATACGTTAAAACATAACTGTTCGTTATAACACAACTGTACGTTATAACACAACTGTACGTTATAACACAACTGTACGTTATAACACAACTGTACGTTATAACATAGCTGTACGTTATAGCATAACTGTACGTTATAACATAACTGTACGTTGTAACATAACTGTACGTTATAACATAGCTGTACTTTATAACCTAACTGTACTTTATAACACAACTGTACGTTAAAACATAGCTGTACGTTATAACATAACTGTACGTTATAACATAACTGTACGTTATAACATAACTGTACGTTATAACACAACTGTACGTTATAACATAGCTGTACGTTATAGCATAACTGTACGTTATAACATAACTGTACGTTGTAACATAACTGTACGTTATAACATAGCTGTACTTTATAACCTAACTGTACTTTATAACACAACTGTACGTTAAAACATAGCTGTACGTTATAACATAACTGTACGTTACAACATATAACTGTACGTTATAACACAACTGTACGTTATAACACAACTGTACGTTATAACACAACTGTACGTTATAACACAACTGTACGTTACAACATAACTGTTCGTTACTCAATATATAACATCACGTCACAGTATCACTCTAGTTTAGTAACACTGTAGCCTCGTTACCTGAAGTTAGGGCAATAATTACATTCAAAGCTGTTACACGGCAGAGCAGAGGGTGACAATGTATATTACATGTAG
>CANNZV010005838.1:0-23065 GCA_947561585.1 Caprella mutica | reverse complement strand
GGTAATCGGCAGGGCTCCGTTGACAAATTTATTTTAACATGATTTAAAAACCCAATATCTCCTCTTGCACGATCGCAAATCTTTAGTTTCCATGTACCTTTAGCTTTGGATTGTTCATCATTAAAAATGTCTAAATCTTCGACAGCTCTAAAATCTCCAACAAATTCTTCAGTAAAGGCCCCAATTTCATTACAAGCAATATCATTGAATCTCAAAACATCCAAACAACTAACATCCGAGGGATTTCCTAAATTGTCATTATTAATTCCATGATTATTAAAAAGATCAATTTGTTTTCCCAAAGGAGATTCTAAGCTGATCTTTAAATCTGGAGGCCAGGAATGATCTATAATCAATTCAACAGATTCCAGAAAAATATCCTGCCCGAGTATTAAAGTTGAATCAACTTCAACTTCGATATTAAATTCATTTTCCCTTGGACAGATATTATCTTCAATTAGTAGTTTTAAGCCGCAAGTGAATTCATTGTCAATGTTGGTATTAAAAAAGTAAGGGCCATTCCACTGACTAGTTTCTTGTGCACACACCGTGCGCAAGTAAAACTCATATCTTGTTCCAGAAATAAGATTTGTTAGGGGAAAGCTAGTTGTAAAACTAAATGGAGTATTTGCTTCAAAATTTCGAGAAAAGCCAAATTCTCCAATTTCTATTTCCCAATGATCGGGATCATCATTGAAGTCTAACCAATGTATTGTAACTGAATTGGATGTGAATTCTGTAAAATTTATAACAATCGGTAATTCACAATCATCTTGACCCTTCAATCCTAAAATGGACAAAGAAAGTATGACTACTACAAACCATATTTTGCTATACATAGCTATTTAACAACAATATTGATCATTCTATTTGGTACAACGATAATTTTTACAATCTGTTTGTCTTCGATCCATTTTTTTATCTCTGGATGTTCCAATGTCTCCTTTTCTAATGTCTCCTTTGAAGCATCTGCTGGAAAATCTTGAAGAGCTCTTTTTTTACCATTTACACACAAGGGATATTGGATAGAATTTTCTTTTAGAAATTCTTCATTAAAACTTGGGAATTCTTCTTTGTGAATAGAGCTATCGTTGCCTAATAAATTCCAAATTTCGTCTGTTACGAATGGCGCAAAAGGCGCCAGTAATTTAGTAAAAGGATCCAAAATTGCTTTTTTGTTACAGGATAATTTTCTCAACTCGTTTACAGCAACCATAAAAGCGCTGATACAGGTGTTAAAAGAAAAACTCTCTATATCTGAACTTACTTTCTTAATTGCTTGGTGTAGAATTTTTAATTCCGCTGGTGTTGGATCTTCGTCTGAGACAATAAAATTATTGTCTTCATCATGAAAACAACTCCAATATTTACGTAAAAATTTATAAACTCCTTCTATGCCTTTGGTATCCCATGGTTTGGATTGCTCAATAGGGCCTAAAAACATTTCGTACATTCTAAACGTATCGGCGCCGTATTTTTCAACAATAACATCAGGATTAACAACATTAAAATATCGTTTCGACATTTTACCAACTTCAGAAACCGTTATTAAATTGCTATCCATAGATTGTTCCTTGGAGTTGAACAATCCTCTTTGAAAAGTTCCTTGAGAACATTCAAATATGGCATCTTTATACTCAGGTCTCCAATCAATAAATTTTTTGATGCCATCGATATTTAAATACGATTTTGCAGAACCGTATTCTTTTACGAAATCCACATGGATAGGAATTTTGGCCAATGCATTTTCATCCATATTATCAGCCAATCCCGCGCATAGAAATTTATTGTACCCATTTACTTTTTCTTTAAGCAAATACATAAATTCAATTGTACCCTGAATCATTCCCTGATTCACAAGCTTTTTAAACGGTTCTCGAGTGGGGACTTTACCTAAATCATACAAAAATTTATGCCAAAACCTTGAATACATCAAATGTCCAACTGCATGTTCCGTACCACCAATATAAAGATCGACCTCTTGCCAATAATTCACTGCATTTTCACCTACAAAACGATCTGGATTTTTTGCATCCATATACCGCAAATAATACCAACTCGAACCTGCATATCCGGGCATGGTATCAGTTTCTCGTTCATAACCTTTTTTAAATTCTACCCATGATTTAGCTCGAGCTAGCGGAGATTTCCCGTCTTCTGCAGGTTTGAAATCTTTGAGATCAGGAAGCTCTATTGGTAATTCTGAAATATCAGCGGCGTGACTAATACCTTTATCATTGAAATAAATTGGAACAGGCTCACCCCAATAGCGTTGTCGGCTAAAATTCGCATCCCTGAGCCTATAGTTTATTTTTTTTGATCCAATGGATTTGTTCTCAATTTCATTACAAATGTGTTTAATGGCATCCTTAACTTCCATGCCATTAAGAAAATCCGAATTGATAAGTTTACCTAGTTTATCAGCTTTAGATGCGTTGGGATATTCTGATTTATCAATAACAGGGATGACCTCAATGTCATATTTTTCAGCAAACTTAAAATCACGATCATCATCACTTGGGACAGCCATGATTGCTCCAGTTCCGTAATCATTTAAGACATATTCAGCTATCCAGATAGGCAATTTTTTCTTGCTAAAAGGATGGATTGCATATGCTCCAGTGAAGCAACCAGTAACTTCTTTTTGTTCCATTCGTTCTACTTCAGAGCGTCCCGAAACATAATTAATATACTCTTCTATTTTTTCTTTTTGATCCGGTGTTGTTAATGTTTCTACCAATTTATTCTCAGGAGCTAAGACCATAAAGCTAGCTCCAAAAATTGTATCAGGTCGAGTTGTATAAATCTCAAGTTTATTGTCATTTGACTCAATGTCAAAAAATAGCTGCGCTCCCTCAGATCGGCCGATCCAATTTCTTTGCATAGCTTTTAATGCATCTGACCAATTTAAGTTATCTAGACTTTTTTCTAATCTTTCGGCGTAAGCTGTTATACGCAGTGACCATTGACGCATTGCTTTTTTCTCGACTGGGAATCCTCCTCTTTCAGATACACCATCTTTTACTTCATCATTTGCAAGAACTGTCCCCAATTCAGGACACCAATTGACATAGCCGATTCTTCTATAGGCCAACCGATAATCCATTAGAATTTCTTCTTTCTTTTCTTCCGAAAATGTGTTCCAATCTTCAGAGTTGAAATTTATTTCTGAAGAATTTGCTGCGTCAATATTTTGATTTCCTTCTTTACTAAATATTGCGATTAAATGATCAATTGATTCGGCCTTATCGGAATTGTTATCGTAATAATGATTGTATAGATTTAGAAAAATCCATTGTGTCCATTTATAAAATTCTGGATCATTCGTTCGGACCTCTCTATCCCAATCATAATTAAATCCAATATTGTCTAGTTGACTTCTATACCGATCTATGTTTTCATTGGTGGATTTCGCTGGATGTATTCCGGTTTGGATTGCATATTGTTCTGCTGGTAAGCCAAAAGCATCGTAACCCATTGGATGTAGGACATTGAAGCCTTTCATTGTTTTGAACCTAGCAAAGATATCAGATGCAATGTATCCCAATGGATGACCGACATGCAAACCAGCTCCTGATGGATATGGAAACATATCTAAAATATAAAATTTAGGTTTGTCGCTATTGTTTTCGACTTTGTAAATTTTATTTTCAACCCAATGGCTGCGCCATTTTTTTTCTACCTCTACGTGATTAAAATCCATGCTTATTTTTTAATTAACTGCTTTCCAATATCTTTTACGGTACGTTCGGGCTTCATTATTAACAAAGCCCCATTTTTCTACCCACTTTCCTTTATCATTTATCTTTACATTGCTGAATTCTTCCTTGAGCAATAAATTTCCTTTTGAATCTAAAACGGCCATTGTTTCTTCATTCCCGTTTTTATCATAGGAAAATCTAAACCCTCGAGAAAGAGTGCCATTTGCTTCTTTTATTAATTTGGAGGTTTGATTGCCTTGATCATCGTAACCGTATTCCTCTATTCGTAAAACTTCTTTACTAATTCCATCATAAGCCACCTTTCGAATCAGTTGGTTCTTTTCGTCATGTTTAAAGTCATAATAGCTCAATAATTCTCCAGAATTATTAAAATACTCCGAACCTTTTGGAATTCCATTTTTTCCTTCAAATATGTATTTTTCGATTGCGGCAACATTTTTATCAACATCATAAATTCGATGTTCGACTTTTACATTGTTTTTATCCAATACGTATGAGTCCATATAGGTTAATCTACCTTGTCCCAATTCTTCTTCAACAGTTACTACATCATAGACCTCTGTTATTTCCTCAGTATTTGCTGATGAAGAATCAGTCATATTACAGCACAAAAAGCCCATTGCCAACAGCACGGCGCAAATGAAATATGGTTTTGTATTTTTCATAGCGCGAAAATAGTTCAATTCTAAGTTTTTATCCTAAATCAGATGTGGATTAAGCTGTTTAAATGTAGTATTTTATCAAAACCGAAGATTCGATGTAAGAATTCTTGATTTATTGGCTCTGAATCCCAAGAATGTTGCGAGTTTAATGACTGAATCATTTTTATTTTAGAGGAAAGTCTGAGAAAAGTATATTTATTTTGGGTTTCCCTTATGTAATTTTGTCGATTTGTGCATCTATCCTAAAAAGATACGAAGCCAAATGGAATTATTAACCAATACTTTGGGTTCCAATTATTGAATGATCACAAAAGTTTATATATGTTGAATTATCTAGTTATACCGTTTTTAATGTTTTCGTGCTCCAGCCAAGGTTTGAACGACAACAATTTCGATTATAATCAAATGTGGAAAAGAATTGAAAAGTTAGAAAAAGAAGGATTGTACAAATCGGGGTTAGAGCTAGTTCAAAAGATCCTAGATAAAGCAATTTCCGACAAAAAGGAAGATCAGCAAATAAAAGCAATTGTATATAAGTCAAAGTTTTCTAGTTATATCACGGACAATGAGCCTTCGATTGGAATAAGTAGTTTCATAAAGGATATTGAAAATATAGAATCTTCTACAGCAAAATCTATCGCTTATTCCATGGCAGCTGAAGTGCTTAGCTTTTATGCAAGGAGTAACGCATGGAGGTTGGGAGAGAGAACTAGACTAGCCACAATTGATCAAAATGATATTTCAACTTGGAATATTGATGAATTTGAACGTAAGTCAAATGAATATTTTTATAAATCCTTGGAGCCACGAGAAGAGCTTATTGGTAAATCAATTGATCAATTTGAAATTTTAATGAATAGTTCTTCCAAAGAAACTGATCATATTTTACAGGCTGAAAACCTTTACGAATGGTTGAATTTTCGAGCAATAGAACATTTTACACAGAAGCAATCCTTAATTCCTCTGTCTGCGGAGGCTAATAAATTGTCAGATGCGAAGTGGTTTGATAATTTTGATTCATTAAAAAAATATAAATCAGATATAGATTCCCTCAATGTGTTTCAAGCAAATAGTTTGAGATATTTTTTAGAATTAAGCGAATATTATAATAAGAAGAATCCGCTTGTTTTTACTCTGCTCGAAGTGAAAAGATTGGAATATATTAAAAATCAATCATATATAGATGATAAAAATAATTTATATGTAAATTGCCTTGAACGTATTTTGGATAACATAAAGGATGATCAGTCCAAGTCTCTTGTTGCATATTATCTAGCTCAAGAATATATAAATAAGGGATCAGAGTATAGATCTCAATTTAATCCTGATAATAAGGGCTATTATAAAAGAGCCAATGATTTAATCAAACAATACGAAACAAAAAGATTTAAGTCAAAATATGATTATTTGAGAACTTTGGCGGAGTCCCATTTTTTAAATCTTTCATCGGAATCAATTGCATTGACGAATAATCCGATTCGATATCAATTGGAATACAGAAATGTAAGGAAGGTGTATCATAAACTTATAAAAATCACAGATTCTGAATATCAAAAATGGCGGTCAAACAACGAGAGAAATAGTAGACTTAAATTGACGAATAGTCTGAAAGCAATACGTCAATGGAATGTAGACATGCCCAGCTTTGATGACATGGATTATCATGCAACCGAATTATTTACTGAGGCTTTAGATTTAGGAATCTATATATTACTTGCTTCGGATAATGCCAATTTTGGATTTGATAAAGGGGAGTATACCAGCCTCAACATATTTAGAGTATCAGATCTTGCTTATACAGTGATGCAAAACAATGGAAAGACATCATTGGTTGTAACAGATAGATCCGAAGGCAACCCAATAGAAGATGCTACGGTTGAAGTTTTTGAATCTAAATACAACCCTAATCAGAGAAGACAGGCCAAACACTTAGTGACCGAAGGAACAACCAATGATGCCGGGATTTTTTCATACAATAAAGAAAATCAAAATTTTAGTTTCCGAATATCAAAGGGTAATGATGTAATCGAGCTTGATGATAGTTATAGAAATTATAGACATAATCGAGGATCAAGTTATGTTGAGTTTCATGCATTTAGCGATAGAGCTATCTACCGCCCAGGGCAGGAGGTGTATTTTAAAATATTGGCTCTTGAACGAAATGATAATTTCCCAAGTGTAGCCGAGGATATCGAGATCAAAATTGCTTTTAAAGATGCTAATTATCAAAATATTAAAGAAATATCATTAAAGACAAACGCCTACGGTACCGTTAATGGTTCTTTTAATATTCCTAAATCTCTTCTTTCTGGAAAATTTACACTAGAGATAACAGGACCGAATGGGAGAGCCAATCATCAGATTAGAGTTGAATCATATAAACGTCCAAGTTTTTTTGTTGAACTAGATAGTTTATCAAAAGCGTATAAACTGGGAGATGAAGTAGAGATAGAAGGGAAGGTCGAAAATTATTCAGGTACTGCAGTACAAAATGCCCAATTGAAATATGTAATAACTAGGAGTGAATATTATAGATATTACTGTTCATTTTATCGACCATATTTTCCATCACCACGACAAGCAGAAGTGGTAAAAACGGGAGTTGTAAATGCCGATGAAAAGGGTAGATACAGTTTGAAATTTCCAACTTCGATTGCTAAAAATAAATATGCATTTTCAAGTTACAATATCAAGGTCAATGCGATCGACCAAAAAGGAGAAAGTATTGAAGAATCAAAAATAGTTATAATTGGCAACGATGCACTTCAGATCAGCACCTCATTGCCTGAAGGTATTTTCTCAAAGGATCTTAAGGAGTTAGAATTGAGCATTAAGAATGCAGATAATAAAGAGATTTCCGTAAATGGTAGTTTTAAACTTTACGCACTTGAAGGCCCAAAAGAACTTTTAGTTAAAAACTATTGGGGGAAATCAGACCTTAATTATTACACAGAGAAGGAGTTTAAAGAATTTAAGACAAATGCATCTTATTTAGATGAAGGTAACCCTGAAAATTGGCACGAAAATTCAGAATTAAAAACAGGAAACTTTAGTGGCTTTACGCCTAAAATCGATTTAAATAATTTGCCCGGGGGCTATTATAAATTGCTAGTTACTGTCAGTGATGATGAAGGAAACAAATCTAAAAACACAAGTTATTTTTCGGTCGTGGCGGATGAGGATTCTCCGAATAATGATCTATTCTGGGTAGATAATCATGAAAAAAAATATCAACCGGGCGATAGACTAACGGTAAGATTAAGAAGTTCTGTTAAAAATCAAAAGATTTTTTATACAATCAGTAGACCAAATGCTGATCCTGAAATGAGGTGGTTAGATACGAATAAAAAGGATCGCATAGAGTTACCGATTTTGGAGTCTGATAGAGGAGGATTGAACTTAAAATTTTGGGGCGTTTGTGATAACCGATATTATGAAAAAGAACTTAAAATAAATGTTCCTTGGTTGAATAAGGAGCTTGAAATATCGTACCTCAATTTCCGAGATAAATCTTTGCCTGGGGCAAAACAAAAATGGCAGGTTAAAATTTCAGGAATTAAGAAAGATCAGAAAATAGCGGAAGTTCTCGCGAGTATGTATGACGCTTCTTTGGATCAATTTGTAAATCATGATTGGACTAAATCCTTTTATCCGGATTTTTATAACCATGCATACTGGAGAGCCTTGGGATTTAACCTTGGAAACAATTACAATTTTCATAAGAATGATGGAAATGGAAATGGATGGATTGATAATAGTTTTTATCCGCAGATGAATTGGTTTGGATCTAATCTTTCAGGTCACGGTGGCTATAATAGGGGAGGAATGGATGGTGGTGGATTCAAAAAGGATGGTAGAATAATGTCCAGAAATGCTCCTATGGCAGCAGAAATGAAAATGGAAAGCATGGAGGCTGATAATGGAAGAATGATGGATCAATCGAGTAAAGAAAGCCGTGATGATAATTATCAAAATGAGATAAGCGAAGATGAAAACAAACCGTCTAAAAAGTTCTCACCAAGAACTAATTTAAAGGAAACAGTATTTTTCTATCCCAATTTGATGACAGATCAGAATGGAGATCTGCTAATAGAGTTTGACAACAATGAAGCCTTGACAGAATGGAAATTTCAGTTATTTGCGCACACTACAGATTTAGAATATCTATTTGATAGCAAATCAATTAAGACGCAAAAAGAATTGACCATTGCACCCAATGTATCAAGGTTTTTGAGACAGGGAGATAATATCAATTACAAAGCAACCGTGAGCAATTTAAGTGGGGCTGCTTTGGATGCGAATTGTTGGCTTAAAATTGAAGACCTTGTTACAGGAAAAGATCTTACCAATGATTTGATTCAGAACAATCAAATCTCAACAAGTATAGCTGCGGGATCACAAAATACAGTAGATTGGAATCTTGCTATACCAAAAGATTTATTAGCAACACTTAATATTTCGTTTTTCACCAAAGCTGGTGATTTTACAGATGGAGAATCTCATATTATTCCTGTTGTGACCAATAGAAAACTGGTAACAGAAACTAAATCTGTATTTTTAAAATCCAATGAAACCAAATTGGTAAAGTTTGATGCTTTAAATAAGATTGGAAAAAGCGCAACACATCAATCTGTAAATTTAACCATTGAAAGCACCTCAAATCCAGCTTGGTTTGCGATTAAAAGTATTCCTTTTTTGAAAGAATCAAAATCTAAAAACGCAATATCTATTACTCAACGCATGTTTGCTAATCATTTGGCAAAGAAGATAATTGATGATAATCCAAAGATTGCTAAAGTCTTCGAAGATTGGAAAGTACGATCTTCGTCTGATCATAGTCCGTTGTCTAGAAACGAGGAATTGAAGAATCAAATTTTAGAAGCAACGCCCTGGGTAAACGACGCTATTTCTGAAGAAGAACAAATGAGGAATATTGCATTACTCTTTGATGAAAATACAATTAAAAATGACTTGAAATCAGAATTAGAATTACTAAAACTGATGCAATTATCAAATGGAGGATTTAGTTGGTTTCCAGGAGGTAGAGATAACTGGTTTACTACTCAGACTATATTGAGTTCATTTGGACATTTAAAGAGATTGGGGATCGATGTTTTGGATCAAAACTTAATTTCAAATGCAATAGAATATTGTGATCAACGCTTCATTGATTATTTTAATAAAATTAGGAATAAAAACAATCATGATCTTTCGGCTACGGCCATTCAGTATCTCTATATGAGAAGCTTTTATGATAGAGCAAAATCAAATAAGTTGGATTCGGCAATAGAGTATTTTTATAAGATTGCAGACAAAAAGTGGGTAGATCATAGCATATATCTACAAACCATGATTGCCTTGGCGGCAAATAGAGATGGGAATGAGAAATTGCTTGATAAGATTGTGCTTTCACTCCTAGAACAAAAAATTGAAAAAGATGAAATCGGAACGTATTGGAAACAAAGTAAAAACGCTTATAACTGGTACGACAATAAGTTAGAAAGACAATCTCTTTTGATAGAGTTGTTTTCTGAGTTAGAAAAAAAGGAAGAATTACTAACCAATATGAAAATATGGTTACTAAATCATAAAAGAACCAATAGATGGTTTAATGACAAGACTACTTCTTTTGCGATTTATTCATTGCTTCTTGATAATGAAAAATTACTCGGAAATTCGTCTCTCGTGAACATCGAACTCGATCGCCATGAAATATCTTTTGATGGGCATGAATCTGGAACTGGTTATCAGAAAAAGAAGTATGCTGGAAATGAGATTAAGACAGCTTATTCGGATATAAAATTTGCAAATACCAATGATCATATCGCTTGGGGAGCCATTTATTACCAATATTTTGAGGACTTGGATAAGCTCGATCAAAGTGAACAAGATGAAATAAAAGTAACGAAGCAAGTATTTAAGGAAATTCAAACAGCAACAGGTCTAGAACTTAAAGCGCTCGATCCAGATTTAAAACTTGGAGATCATATAGTTGTGAAACTTATTTTAGAAAGTGATCGTCCAATGCAGTTTTTGCATCTAAAAGATATGAGGGCAAGTGGACTTGAGCCTGTTAAGACTTTGAGTGGTTATAAATTTCAGGATGGACTTTATTATTATGAAACCAATAGTGATTACGGCACTGATTTCTTTATTGAAAGTTTACCTAAAGGAAAATTTGTGCTAGAATATAAATTAAAATTGGTGCAAAATGGAAGTTTCGATAATGGAATTGCCCAATTGCAATCTATGTATGCACCCGAATTTTCAGCTCATACTGGTTCTTTAAAAATTGATTCTATGAACTAACTGAGTGTATATCGTTAAAAAACTGGAATTCATCTAAGACTTTCTTACATTGAAACCAATTTTGAATTATTTTTATTGATGTAATAAACTATAATTAATGTCAGAAGAGAAAAAAGACGGAACAACAACTCACGCAAATTCAATTATAAAAAACCATATGATTTGGTCAATGGGAGCCGGATTTATTCCAGTACCTATTGCTGATTTCTTTGCAGTAAGTGCTATACAATTGGATATGATCAGACAACTTTCCAAAATCTATGACATTGATTTCAAAGAAACAGAGGGCAAAGCAATGATTAGTGCGCTTACTGGTTCTGGTCTGGCAAGATTGGGGGCTCGTGCTGTTAAGTTTATCCCAGGTGTAGGTTCCATTTTAGGTGGGATAACTCTCGCGGTATTATCCGGTGGGTCGACCTATGCGTTGGGTGAGGTTTTTAAGAAGCATTTTGATACTGGTGGTACTTTTTTAGATTTTGATCCCGTTAGACTTAAGAATTTCTATGATGAGAAGTTTGAAAAAGGAAAACAAATGGCTCGAGAATTTGAAAAGGAAGAGAAGGATAAAATTGCCGATGCAACGAAGAAGATCGTTGAAAAAGAAGAAAAGATAATTGATTCACCTATTGTTGAAGTTTTTGATGAACCCTCTGAATATCAACCGAAAAGCTTGGTGGACCAACTTCAGGCTATTGCAAAAATGAAAGAAGATGGTCTACTTACAGATAAAGAATTTGAATCCATTAAAGAAAAAATAATAGCAGCGGAAAACGCGGCAAGTTAATTTTTAAAGGTTTTAAAATGCAAGTCGGGCAGAAGGCGTAACAGTTTGATCCACAAATAGGCCTTCCAAAAAATTATAATGGGCTGTAATACCAATCATAGCAGCATTATCAGTACAATATTCCATTTTGGGGATAAAGTAATTCCAGTTATTATCTGTTGATGCAATTTTTAAAGCTTCTCTTAGACCAGAATTCGCAGATACTCCACCTGCAATTGCAACTGATGTTATCCCGGTAATTTGGCAAGCTTTTGTGATTTTTTCCATCAATATTTCTACAATTGTCTGTTGAACACTTGCACATAAATCATTAATGTTTTCTTCGATAAATAATTCATTGAGCTTTTTTTCTTTACGAAGAAAATATAAAATCGATGTCTTTAAACCGCTAAAACTAAAATCTAAGCCTTCGATTTTGGGTTTTGAAAATTTAAATTTAGGTATACCCACTTTCGAATTTTTATCAATTATTGGCCCGGCAGGATAGGGTAGTCCCATCATTTTTCCGGCCTTGTCAAAAGCTTCACCCGCAGCATCATCTATTGTCTGACCTAATATTTCCATTTTGTTATAATCAGATACTTTTACAATCTGAGTATGACCACCAGAAACAGTCAAGCATAAAAATGGAAAATTAGGTTTCGGATCTTCCGCAAAATGCGCCATTATATGCGCATGCATATGATGTACTTCGATTAACGGAATGTTTAAACTAAGAGCTAGTGATTTTGCAAAAGAGACGCCTACTATAAGACTTCCCAAGAGTCCAGGGCCTCTTGTAAAGGCAATGGCACCCAATTCTGACTTACGGATTCCAGCTTTTTTAATGGCTTGATCAACAACAGGAACAATGTTTTGTTGGTGTGCTCGAGAAGCGAGTTCCGGGACAACACCGCCATAAGATCGATGTACTTCTTGATTGGCAATTATATTACTTAGTACAATTCCATTTTTAATTATTGCAGCAGAAGTATCATCACAAGATGACTCTATTGCTAATATGCATATATCTTCTTCTCTCATTTGAGTTCAAAGATATTTTACTTATGAATAATATCACACTAAAATTCCTAAGAATTAGCGGGAGGATTTCGAAAAAAATAGTAATATTGTACGACTCATATTTTATTTTTTACATCAATTCATATAATACAAGAGATTCTGTCGTATGAGAATGATTATTAACTTAGTGCTTTTAGCTTTAATTTTATTACTTTCTTACATGCTATACGCCAATATTCAAGAGCCTATAGCCTTTAATGACGCCAAAACTGTACGAGAAGAGGCAGTTGAGGCAAAATTAATTGAGATAAGAGATTGCCAAAATTTATACAGAGATGTAACTGGTCAATTTGCTGGCAGCTTCGATGCTTTAAGAGATACCTTGAAGGTTGGACAATTAAGATTTGATAATGTTGTGGGTGATCCTGATTCTGATGAAGGATTTGTAGTTACAACTACTTATTCTCCTGCAATCGATTCAATTCAAAGTTTAGGATTAAATTTGGATTCACTACGTTTTGTGCCTTATGCTCCTCCTGGTACAGAATTTTCCATTGATGCAGATACACTTACTTATCAACAAACATTGGTTAATGTGGTAGAAGTAGGAACTCGTTACAAAACATTTATGGGTAAATATGCTAGTCCAAAATATAGTAAGTACGATAATTCTTATGACCCTAACAAAATGATAAAATTTGGTAACATGAATGCGCCAAATACTTCAGGTAATTGGTAACGTTAGATCTAAATTTTAACAGTAGAAGACCTGGAGAAAGAACGTATGGACTTTCTGTAGTTATATATAAGGATGGCCTTATGTACGGTTTTTGGAATAGCTCTAATGAACTGATAGAAGCGGGTTATCAAGAAACAAAAAATCCCAAAAAAAATATCGATGCGCTCATCAATGATCGCAAAAATCTTAAATTAGAAATTTGTTCCGCGGCCCTTCCTTTTTTACATATGCCCTTTGAATATTTCAAAGCAGATGATTCAGAAAAACTTTTTGACGGCATATACCCTAGTTCGGAATTATCCAACCGCACAGCTATCTTTGAAAAGTTAAGAGACAAAGAGGTCTTTACAGTGCATTATTCTAATCCTGGATTGACGAAGCGAATGCTAAACCAAACCAGACATATTTCTTCAAACCTTATTGATACAATTAAGGATAATGACAATACATTATTGGCATTTTTTGATGAAGGAGTTATGCATTTATGTTATGTTAAAGATGGAAATTTCCAGTTTTACAATCAGCACAGATGTTTTCATGCCGAAGACTATTTATATTACATATTATTGGCTTATCAACAATTAGATATTAATATGGATGAACTTCCATTGACTATAAGTGGAAGATTATCTAAAAATTCTGCAGTTGTTAAACTCCTAAAACAATATGTCAAAATTAAATATTTAAAGATTAGAAAAGATTGGCTTAGGCTAGAAAATGCTCAAGAACATTTCTACTTTGATCTTTATTTTACATGGTTATGCGGATAATTGGCGGTCAATTTAAAGGCCGAAAAATCAATCCTCCTTCAAGAAAGTATCCCACGAGACCTACCACAGATACAACAAGAGAAAATCTATTTAACATTCTTGAAAACAGCTACTCTTTCGAAGAAGTGAAATTTCTAGATTTGTTTGGAGGCTTTGGAATGATAGGTTTGGAAGCGGCTTCACGGGGGTGTTTAGATGTATCATATGTAGATAAGAACAAAGCTTGCTTTAGTTTTCATAAAAAAACCATTGCAGAATTGGAATTGCGGGACATCTTTGATTCCTATTGTTCTGACGCCTTTAAATTTCTAAATTCGAACACAAAAAAATATGATATTATCTTCGCAGATCCACCATATGCACTAAAAGATATGGCAAAAATCCATCATCTCATTTTTGAAAAAGCTTTATTAACTGATGAAGGCGTATTGATTATCGAGCACGATAATTCCAATAATTTCGAAAATTTTAAAGGTTTCGAACGATCCAGAAGATATGGCCAAACAATTTTAAGTTTCTTCAAGTGATATTTAAGCAAGAATGTCCGTATTTTCGCGCTTCTTATGGATCTATATATTAAAACACAGGAAAGCGTAACCGCAGCGATAAAAAATGTTTATGAAGTAGAGATTGCTTCAGACAGTATAGTTGTTAATGAAACGAAAAAGGAATTTGAAGGCGATTATACGATAGTCACTTTTGCACTTACCAAATCACTAAAGGACAGACCTGACCTTATTGCAGAAAAATTAGGAGCTTACCTCAAAGAGAACGATGTCTTAATTTCTGATTATAATGTAATTAAGGGCTTTCTTAATTTGATTTTATCAAACGAATCTTGGCATAAGAGTTTACAAGGTTTTGTGCAAAATGACAATGCCCTAAAGTTTGAAGCTACAGGGAAAAAAGTAATTGTGGAATATTCATCACCCAATACGAACAAGCCATTGCATTTAGGTCATATCAGAAATATATTATTGGGCTGGTCTGCATCAAATATTTTGGCTTATGTAGGGAATGAAGTTGTTCGAACCCAAATCATTAATGATCGAGGAATTGCAGTTTGCAAAAGCATGTATGCTTGGAGTAACTATGGAAATGGGGAAACACCCCAATCCAGTGGTAAAAAGCCAGATCATTTTGTTGGAGATTATTACGTGTTGTTTGATAAGAAATTTCAAGAAGAATATAAGCTATGGCAAAGTACTGATGAGGCACTTGAACTTTTTAAAGCGTCTAAATTCACTGAATCAGAACAAGAAATATTTTTCAAAGAATACAAAAATCAATATTTCAATTCCAATTCTAAGATTGGAAAAGAAACAAAAGCTATGCTTCTAAAATGGGAAGCCGGGGACGAGGAAACAATCAAATTGTGGGAAAAACTCAACAATTGGGTTTATGAAGGATTCGAATCTACTTATAAAAACATGGAGGTTTCGTTTGATACAAATTACTATGAGTCGGATACCTATTTGCTTGGAAAGGAAGATGTGCTCAAAGGAGTAGAAGACAAAATATTTTTTCAAAAGGAAGATGGAAGTATATGGGCGGATTTGGAAGCAGATGGAATGGATCATAAATTAATTTTAAGAAGTGATGGCACTTCAGTTTATATGACACAAGACATTGGGACTGCCAATAAACGATATCAAGATCACAAAATGGATAGTATGGTTTATGTGGTTGGAGATGAACAGGATTATCACTTTAAAGCACTTTTTAAAATTCTTGATAAACTTGGCCAATCTTTTGCCAAATCTTTATATCATCTTTCTTACGGAATGGTTGATTTGCCTACGGGAAAAATGAAATCAAGAGAAGGAACGGTCGTAGATGCAGATGATTTGATTCAAGAAGTAATTGCGGAAGCAAAACTTGCTGCTTCAGATCGAGGAGAATTGCAGTCTAAAACGGAAGATGAAAAAAATGAAGTATTCAGAATTTTAGGATTAGGCGCATTAAAATATTTTATTATCAAAGTAAATCCTCAAAAGAGAATGACCTTTGATCCCAAACAATCTGTAGATATGCAAGGGCAGACTGGACCTTATATTCAAAATGCCTATGTGCGTATTCAGTCTGTTCTTAGAAGAGCCAATGATTTAGATTTAGTGGATATAGATGAGGATTATAAAATCAATGAATCAGAAAAACAACTTCTAAAATTTGTTATTGATTTTAAACGAGTGATTCAGGAATCTGCAAACGATTACGATCCCTCACATGTTGCCAATTATTGTTATGCCTTAGCAAAAACATATCATAGATTTTACCATGACAATAGTATTTTAAAGGCGGACGAAGCTTCAGTAATTAGATTTAGAATCGAATTGTCAAAAATAATTGCTGACGTATTGAGTCGTGCGATGAAATTATTAGGTATAAATATGCCAGCTTTTATGTAAAAAGAAAATGATGAAAGAAGAAAAAGTAAGATCAAATAATTTTATTGAAGATATCATAGAAGAAGACTTGGCGAGTGGGAAGCATGTCACAATTACTACACGTTTTCCGCCCGAACCAAATGGATTTTTACATATTGGTCACTCTAAAGCGATTTGTATAAATTTCGGATTGGCTAATAAATATGGAGGTACGACTAATTTAAGATTTGATGATACCAATCCTACAACGGAGAAGACTTCTTATGTCGATGCCATTAAAAAGGATATAGAGTGGTTGGGTTTTGAATGGAAAGGAGAGGCGCTTTTTGCTTCAGATTATTTTGATGAATTGTATGATTTTGCCGTAAAATTAATAAATCAAGGTGATGCATATATTGATGAATCATCCGCAGAAAAGATGGCAGAACTTAAAGGAGTTCCAACTTCTCCTGGAAAAGAAAGTCCATACCGAAATCGTTCTAAAGAAGAATCACTAGATCTATTTGAGCGTATGAAAGCAGGCGAATTTGAAGACGGAGCGATGGTCTTACGCGCAAAAGTCGATATGAGTTCACCAAACATGCACATGAGAGATCCAGTAATTTACAGGATCAAACACGCGCCTCATCACAGAACAGCTGATAAATGGTGCATATATCCAATGTATGATTTTGCCCATGGACAATCTGATTCCATTGAAAACATATCTCATAGTTTATGTTCTTTAGAATTTAGACACCATAGGCCATTGTACAATTGGTTTATCGAGAAACTTGGGATTTATCCTTCTAGGCAAATAGAATTTGCTAGAATGAATGTTGCTTTTATGATCACCTCCAAAAGAAAACTTTTGAGATTGGTAGAAGATGGAATCGTATCAGGTTGGGATGATCCTCGAATGCCTACTCTTTCTGGTATGAGAAGGAGAGGATACCCACCAGAAGCTTTGGTAGAATTTTGTGATGTGACAGGTGTCGCTAAGCGAGATAATGTCCAAGAATTAGAATTATTGGAATCTTCCATTCGATCAGTTCTCAACGCTAAAGCGAAAAGAGCATTTGCCGTAATGGACCCCATTAAATTGACCATAGTAAATTTTGATGAGGAAGATACACTATGGCTTGAAGCAAATGTAAATGATTCAGATGAGTCCGCAGGAAAAAGAAATATTCCATTTACCAAAAACTTACTAATAGAAGCTGAAGATTTTATGGAAGATCCTCCCAAGAAATACTTCAGATTGGGAATTGACAAATTCGTAAGATTAAAAAATGGATTTATCATAAAAGGATTAGAATGTATCAAAGATAGTGAAGGTAAGGTCATCGAGGTTTTAGCCGAGTATTTCCCTAATTCTAAAAGCGGAGAAGACGTTTCTGGCATCAAGGCAAAGGGGACATTGCATTGGGTATCAGCTGCTCATGCGGTAGAAATTACTGTTAGGGAATTTGACAATTTATTTACAGACCCCACACCAACTTCTCATGATGGTAAAGATTTTATGGAGTTTGTAAATCGAGATTCATTAAAGTTAAAAAACTCAATTTTTGGAGAGCCTTCATTGAGTCAAGCCCAAGTAGGAGAGCACTATCAATTTATGCGAAAAGGATATTTTATGCTTGATGAAGATAGTAGCTCAGAAAAATTGATATTTAATAAAACTATTGACATGAAAAGTAGTTGGAAACAAAAGAAAACTACACAGTAAATAACAAATTGTCTAATTCTAGCGAAGAAGGTAATAATTTCCAATAGAATCATAATTTTATTGGTTTTTTTGCCAAGTAATTCAATGCTTTTTCATTATTTTAAAGTGCATATTTTTAACTTTTATTAGGATATGCATTTTTGAGTAATGTTTTAATATTTCTGAGTTGTATTTTTCTTTTACCGAAAGCCATTGAAAAGTGAATTTATTGTTTTAGTTGATTCCTTCCGCACTTAAACATGAGTGAAAGATTTTGCTACTCACAACACGTTTAATATGAGTAGAATTATTGTTTGTGGGTTTGTTTTTAGTTTGTTTTTTTGTTCCAATTTGATAAGCCAATGTAGCACTGGTGGAGAACCAGAATGCATGTGCACAACGGCGATGGTGGCATGTTCTGTTGATGATTTGGATGGAACCTTCTTAGAGATGTCTTCTTTTCAACATCCAGGGAATGGACCACAACCTAATTTATGTAATGGTGTTGGAATACCAAACAATCCCACTTGGTTTGCATTTACAGCCTGGTGTACTGATTTGGATTTGTTAGTTACAGCTGCAAGTTGTGTAGCACGACAAGGTTCAATTGGTATCCAAATTGCAATATTTACTGATTGTAGTTTTTCGCAAGTAGTTGATTGTGATGCAGCAGGTTCTGGTTGTGTAGCAAATGGTTCGAGAACCTTATCTTTAACTGGACTTACTATCGGTGATATATACTATTTTATAGTAGACGGTTGTCTTGGGTCACATTGTGATATAACAATCGATGTGCTTGGAACATGTGGAATGGAAATGATTGATGATTGGGATGTTAATAATTTATTGGATGGAGAATTAACGCCTTGTATAGGAGATACAGAAAACTACATTGCGGATGATCCAGATGGAGCTAGAGTATTTTATTGGTATGTAGATGGAGTATTACAGACAACAACTTTAACTGAAGATTATACGCACACATGGACTACAGGAGGAATGTATGAATTATGCGTTGATGCAGCAAATGATCCTTGTGTTCCAGTTACAGATGCTCCTCTTCCAGATTGTATCATGGTATATGTTGCTGATCCAGATGCTGGAGATTTGGATGTTATGCCAACTCCACTTTGTCCAGACGAAACGGCCAATATCACTGTTACAAATTACAATGCGGACCCAGCTTATACTCAATACATTGTCATTGTTGACCCAAGTGGGACAATTGTCAAGGTCACCCAAGGAGATGTAGACACGTATAGTGCTGGGATGTGCGGAATCTATGAGGTATATAGTTACAATGTATATGATGGGGTTATACCAACGGTTGGATCTTCTTTCAATTTAATGTGTACTACAAATATAAATTGTTGTGATCTAATTACGGAAAGACTTGAGTTTGAAGATACGGAAGAGCCAGTAATTACGAAGCCTACCATTCCATCTTACAACTGTTATGATGAATATGTAGCAGATCTACCAAATATAACTGATGCAACATATACGGATAATTGCGAGGACCCAGGTACATTAACCGCCAACATTACCGGTACAGCAGACCAATGTGCCGGCGGGACAATTACATTTGAATGGACGTTTACAGATTTATGTAGTAATACAGCTTTGGAAACTGAGACTATAGTTATTCCGCCCTATGTGCCACCAGTCTGGTTAGGAACTATACCAATGGATTTTGATGTCTTGTGTGGTGATCCTATTCCTGCGCCAGACATGTTGAGCTTAGATAATAGCGAAGCAGCACCTTGTAATTTTGCTGGTGGACCTATTGCTCCAGTTGAAACAGGCAATTCTGTCACATGTGGAGATGTTCTAACACGAACATGGGATTATACCGATGATTGTGGTAACCCTGTTGTGACCATAGTGCAAAATATAACTATTATAGATGATGAATTTCCAATTTTCTCAAATTTGCCTCAGCCACTTTCAGATGTATTGTGTGGTGATCCGTTTCCTACTCAAGAAACGCTAACCGGGATGGATAATTGTGGTCCGCCAAATGTTGAAGCTTCAGTTGATCCTTTTACTGTGGACGAATGTGGAGGATATATGGTGACATATAGATGGGTGATGGAAGATAATTGTACCAACGTAGAAGAAATAACAACCAGTTTTAATGTGCTACCAGATAACGAAGATCCCATCTTTGATGCCATGGCAGCTGTTTTACCAGATATAGAATGTGATGAAACCTTACACCCTCAAGAAATGATTGATGCAACGGATGCCTGTGTTAATGCTATGGTTACTACGGAGGAAATTTTTACTGTTGATATTTGTGGTGGATATGTAGTTACGCATAGATGGCTTGCCACTGATGACTGCGGCAATACTATTTCACAGGAAATCATGTATAATGTCAGACCAGATATCCTTCCCCCTGTGCTTGATGCTCCTGCTAATGTATCTGATATAAATTGTGATGAACCTTTGCCAACTCAAGAAACGTTAACGGCAGTAGATAATTGTAGTACCTTCAATATTGTTGAATCTCAAGTGATTCCTGCTACCATAGATGATTGTGTGGGGTATGCTGTTGAGTATGTTTGGACGGCAACGGATAACTGTAGTAACGGATCATCTGTTTCTGTAATGTTTAATGTTAATCCGGATATTGAGGCCCCAGTCATGATAATCCCTATTGACATTACTGTGGATTGCGATGCTATCCCGATGCCAGGAATTCCCACAGTAACTGATAATTGTTCAGCAGTAACAGAAATAACCGTTAATTATTTAGGAGAACAAATGTTTATAACAGGAGTTTGCCCTTATGATATTGAAAGAAGATGGGAAGCGATTGACCCTTGCGGAAACTCATCGGGAATACTTACCCAGACTATTTCTGTTAAGGATGTAGTTGATCCTGTTATTTTGCTTGTGCCAAGAGATACAATTTATGACTGTATTGCAGAAATTCCACCAATTCCTATTTTAGATTGGACCGATAACTGTACAGTAGGTACGACTGTAACAGCAACAGAAGATAACGTAATCTCCAATTTAGATTGTATAGGAGGAGAAGTAAATAGAACATGGACTGTTCTTGACGAATGTGGAAGAGAGACTACCGAAGTCCAAAATATTATGGTGAATCCTATTACCCCTGTGTATTGGTTTACTACACCACCAGATGATGTTACCATTTCGTGTATGGATCCTATCCCTCCAGCAATCGATATGACCTATTCCAATGGACCCTATCCTGCGGTATGTCTTTTCGAAGGTGTAGTTAGTCCTGTAATCATGGGGTCTTTAGTTGATTGTGGAGATATAATGACGAGGGAATGGAGTATTATTGATCCATGCGGAAACCCCATAAATCATGTTCAAACCTTAAGTTTAATCGATGATGTTCAACCAGATATTCAAAATGTTCCAGTTAATGTTACCGTTTCGTGTTATATAGATGTACCACCGATGCCAACATTAAATTGGACTGATAATTGTGCTCCAAGTGGAACTGTAACAGGAACGGATGATGTAACCGCAGTATCACTTGATTGTACGGGAGGTGATATAGTTCGGACATGGGAGATTATGGATGAATGTATGAACACAAGAACAGAATCCCAAGTTATAACTATTGAACCTACACCACCAATAGACTGGACTTCGGTATTGCCAGATGATGTTACAATAGAATGTGATGATTTGGTGCCTGCGGCTGTTGATTTAAGTTACACCAATGGTGGTGTAGCTACTTGTTTATATATGGATGTAGTAATGCCCGTGCAAACAGGGTCGATTATTAATTGTGGAGATGTTATGACAAGAGATTGGATGGTAACGGATCCCTGCGGTGTAACGATAATGCATACTCAAACGATAACATATCAGGATGATGAATTTCCAATTATTACATCTGTTCCTGCAGATATTACTGTCGAATGTTTTACTGAGATACCTCCACCTTCAAGTTTATTGTGGACGGATAATTGTGCAGCTGGGGGATCGGTTTTGGGAATTGATGATATTATGGCTTCGAGCTTAGATTGTACTGGTGGTACAATAACCCGTACGTGGGAGGTGATGGATGCTTGTAATAATATAACTACAGAAACGCAAAGCCTTACAATTGATCCAACACCACCAATTATGTGGATTTCTACATTACCTGAAGGCGTTGATGTAGCTTGTATTACTGATCGACCAGCATTAGTAGATTTAAATTATGATAATGGATCATCCGTAATGGCATGTTCTGGAAATGGAGCTGTTTCACCAATAATCACTGGTCAATTGGCTAATTGTGGTGATGAAGAAATTAGAACATGGACTGTTACAGATGATTGTGGAAATACACTCACACATTCTCAAAGGATTCAATTAATAGAATTGATTCCTCCTGTTTTTTCATCTGTACCGAGTGATATAACAATTGAATGCGTAGGATTATTACCTCCAATTATCGATTTGTCTTGGACTGATAATTGTGGAGGGTCGGGTATTGAAACACCGATTCAAGCCCCTGACCCCTCTACTCTGGTTTGTTCTGGTGGGGTGGTGACAAGAACTTGGACAGCAACAGATGATTGTTTTAACACGACTGAAGAGATTCAAACCATAACCATAGACCCTTTTCCAGATGTTATATGGACTACTGTTTTACCCGCTGATGTAACTATTGATTGTAATACAATGGAACCGCTTCCTATAGATTTAAATTATTCCAACAATGCAGCGGATCCAATATGTTTGGAAGAAGGTGTTGTTACAAACCCTACCTCAGTTGGTGATTTGATTGTATGCGGAGATACGAAAGTTTATTCTTGGGAATACATAAGTATGTGTGGAATTACATTGACCCATGATTGGACAATTACGTTGGAAGATATAGAACCTCCTGTATTTCCAATGACCCCTGAGGCTACTCTAAATGTAACCTGTGTGGCAGATATTCCAGTTTCAGAAGATGTAACATGGACAGATAATTGTGATGGTACGGGGATGGTAGCTTTTACAGAAACAGGATCTTTAAC
>CANNZV010005837.1:0-23072 GCA_947561585.1 Caprella mutica | reverse complement strand
ACCTGTTTAAACTCTGTTTCTTTTCCATATAAAATACTTAAATTAAAAGCTTTCTCGCCTTCACTTAATACATGTTGCTCAATATATTTAGCAATAGCATCAATAAAATAGGGTTCTGCTCCATGTAAGAAGTAGGTGGGTTGGTATTTTTTCGCTTTTAAATCTTTTAGTATTTGTGGAAAGGTCATTTTGATGTATGCTTCGTTGGTCTTTAAAGACAAGTTGATTCTATCATTTAGAATAGAATGTCGTCAATTTAAAAAAGTACAAAAAACTAAATGTTGACTTCTTCTTTTTGCATTGCCCAAAAAGAAGCAAAAACGCTAGTTTGTTTCAAATCCTCCGATGAAACAAACTGGCCAACGCCACCTTGATGTTGACAGCACGACATTCCTATTAGAGGAATCGGAGAATAAATTCACAATGGTGCAAAAATACAAAGAAATAATCTCTGCATCTTTGCACCTCTGCGTTCCATACAAAAGTCAACATTTTTCGCCAGAAAAATCTATTCTACAAGAATAGACTCTGCGAACTCCCCATCTAATTGCCAGCTCAAGCAACGAACACTACCGCCCATAAAGCATACTTTTTCTGCAGGTACTTCTACAACAGTTTTGGAGGTATGCGCTTTAATAAAGTTCAACATTTGGGCATCATGTGGATCATTGAAGGTCGGCACATAAATATACTCGTTTGTTACTAGGGAATTTACATAAATATTACAAGCTGAACTAAAAACATCCCAAGTTTCGTCAATGTAATAATCGGGTACAATTACTATTTTCACTCCAGGGAAAGAATTCTTTAATTCTCTGATAATTTTATTTTTCACCCTTGCTGGTTGATCGTGTAAGAGGATCGTATTTTCGTCTGTCCACATGACCATTCCATCTGCATGTCCAGTAGCATCTCCTGGTGTTTCCTTAATAATCGCTACGTGAGTAGCATTCATTAATTGCTTTAATTTTTTCTTGGCTTGTGCTACTGATAATCGAGGGTTATCATATAGAAAACGATCTGTTACAATCACTTTTCCTACTCCATTATCAACTACATTTCCGCCATCTAAAATTAAGTTAGATTTCTTGCCGTATTGTAAGCCAACCTCTTTAAACCATCGTTCAAAGCTATTATCAATAAAATTGGCATCACCTCGACTTAAATAATCCGGCCGATAATCAAATTTTACCTGCCCACCTGCGACAGCCGGCGCAAAATCTCTAATCCAAATATCTTCAATTGTTGCATCTACTAATACATAATTCGGAACCCGTCCTTGATAATATCGGCGAGTGTCTTTGTCTACTAAAATAATCACTTCATCTTTGCCATTGATCTTATTAGCATAGTCAATTTGAAAATCAACTATATCCTGAAATACTTGCTGGTAATAAGTATTGTGAATCGACGGTGCCGCTAATACAATAACTTGTGCATTTGCACTTCTGCTTTTTGCTACTTCCATTGTTTTTTGCTCTATTAAATTTTCTGTCGCTACTTCTTTAGAACAAGAAGCTAATAATAAGCTTAGTAAGGCTAAAGCAATCATGATCGAATTTTTCATTGTTTGGTGTTTTATGAATTAATTAATCTGTTGAACACTACAAACATCAGGATATTCTAAAGCGGTATCAATTTTAATCCACCAATGGAAATGGAATAGGAACGAATGGATCAAATGGAGGTAGGAACGAAAAATTTGTCTTTGGTTGTTGGTCTTTGGTCTTTGGTCTTTGGCAACGCTATGGCTTGGTTATAGAAGTAGTCTTATTATTTTTCCCTATACTTGGCTTAAAAACAAGATCTGATAGGGAATACAAAAAGCCCCTGAAGTAAAACTCCAGAGGCTTTTGCCTATATTTATTCCAATGAATGAATGCATCATTCATCATTTCTAATTCATCATTAATAACCTATCCTTCTAATGCAGCTGCACCACCAACAATTTCCGAAAGTTCTTTCGTAATTGCTTCTTGACGAGCCTTGTTGTAGGAAATTTTCAACTCCTTTACTAATTCCTCTGCATTCTCTGTAGCTGCATCCATAGCCGTCATACGCGCACCATGCTCAGACGCGTGCGTATCTAAAACAAATTTTTGAAATTGAGTTTGTAGGATACTTGGTACTAGATGCTTTAACAAATCTTCTTTATTGGGTTCGAAGATATAATCTGCTTTTTGCTTAGAAGCACCTGCTTTTGGTTCCAATTTGGCAACTGGCAAAAATTGCACACATTCAGGTATTTGTAAAGCCGCATTCTTGAACCGGCCATACGCTGCATCTACTGCATCATATTTACCCGCTTCAAAACCATCCATTAGTTCCTGAGATACGGTAGCTACATTGTCAAAACTCAAATCACTAAATAAAGCAACATGATCTTGGATGACTGTACACTCTGGATAATTCTTCTTAAAGAAGTCGCTTCCTTTCTTACCGATTGGTAAAATCGTCAATTTCCCAGCTGCTTTTACGTCGGCGTACTTTTCATTAATTTTGGCTACAGCCCCTTTAATAATATTATTATTAAAAGCACCACATAGTCCTTTATTAGAAGTAACGACCACTAAGCACGCAGATTCGATAGGACGCTCTTTGCCAAAAGATGTATTCACATCTCCATCTAAATTAGACAAGATATTCACCAACATCTCATTTAATTTATTCGCATAAGGACGCATTTGCGTAATCGCCATTTGCGCTCTCCGCAATTTGGAAGCAGCAACCATTTTCATGGCCTTCGTAATCTGCTGCGTATTTTTTACGGATGTAATCCGCTCCCGTACTTCTTTAAGATTTGCCATAACTTTATGTTAGGTAGGAGGTATGAAGTATAAGATATGAGTCTTGGAACGTTGACTTAGATGTAATTTGATGTTGACTCAGATATTAATAAATGATTGCAAAAATAAATATAGCAACATCTAATAAAGTCTACATCTAGTTACGGCCTAAGTAAAAGTCATAAGACTCATATCTCATACTTCATAGCTCATACTTCTTTGTCCTATTTAAATCTACCAGATAATTCTGCTGCTAAGTCTTCTACTGCTTTAAACCGCTTCTGGCGCTAATTTTCCTTTACGGAAAGACTCTAAAGCATCTGGATGTCTTTGCGCTAAAGTCGTTAAGAATTGCTCTTCGAATTCTTTTACTTTATCAACAGGAACATCCTTCAATAAACCTTTGGTACCTAAGTAAATGATCGCTACTTGCTTTTCTACTGGTACTGGAGAGTATTGAGGTTGCTTTAAGATTTCCACGTTTCGCTTACCTTTTTCCAAAGTAGCTACTGTCGCTGCATCCAAATCAGAACCGAACTTAGAGAACGCTTCCAATTCTCGATATTGTGCTTGATCTAACTTCAAAGTACCTGATACTTTCTTCATCGACTTCACCTGCGCTGATCCACCCACACGAGATACCGAGATACCTACGTTAATTGCTGGACGTACACCTGCGTTAAATAAGTTCGATTCCAAGAATATCTGACCATCTGTAATAGAAATTACATTGGTTGGGATATAAGCAGAAACATCACCCGCTTGCGTCTCGATAATCGGTAAGGCTGTTAAAGAACCACCTCCCTTTACGATACCCGCATCTTTCAAAGACTTAGGTAAATCGTTCATATCGTTGGCAATCTTATCATCATTAATGATCTTTGCCGCACGCTCTAATAAACGGGAGTGTAAGTAAAATACATCTCCAGGGTAAGCCTCCCGTCCCGGTGGACGACGAAGTAATAAAGATACCTCTCTATAAGCTACCGCTTGCTTTGATAAATCATCATATACGATCAATGCTGGACGGCCCGTATCTCTAAAGAACTCTCCAATCGCAGCACCCGCAAATGGTGCGTAGAACTGTAATGGTGCAGGCTCTGCTGCAGAAGCAGATACGATACAAGTATATGGCATCGCTCCATTTTCTTCCAAAGTCTTTGCAACGTTTGCTACCGTAGAAGACTTCTGACCAGAAGCTACATATATACAATAAACAGGTTCGCCCCTGTCGTAAAATTCTTTTTGGTTGATAATCGTATCAATCGCAATCGCAGTTTTACCAATCTGACGATCACCAATAATCAACTCTCGCTGACCTCTACCAATCGGAATCATCGCATCAATTGCTTTGATACCTGTTTGTAAAGGCTCCGTTACTGGTTGTCTGTAGATTACCCCTGGCGCTTTACGCTCCAATGGAATCTCATAAGTCGTACCCGTAATTGGTCCTTTACCATCAATTGGCTGGCCCAAAGTATTGACAACTCTACCCATGTAGCCTTCGCCAACATTGATAGAAGCAATTTGGCCTGTTCGTCTTACGGTAGCCCCTTCTCTAATCCCATCACTAGGTCCCATTAATACAACCCCTACATTATCTTCCTCCAAGTTCAAAACGATTGCTCTTACACCGTTTTCAAATTCTACCAATTCCCCTGCTTGCGCACTTGTCAAGCCATACACACGAGCAATACCATCTCCAACTTCTAGTACTGTTCCGACTTCTTCTAACTCTGTAGAGTTGCTGAAACCAGATAGTTGTTGTTTGATTATCGCTGATATTTCGTCAGGTTTTACATCAACCATATCTATAGTTTTTTATTTTGAATGATGAAGTTTGTAGGAATATTCAAAAATAGAACCTACTAATTTTATAATAAAGACGAACACTAAGCAATAAATGAATTAACCATTTATCAATTACCATTCACCATTTAATCTACATAGTCTTTTTATAAGCATTACCAGAAAACTCTTTTTTCAGTAACTCTAATTTACGGGCAACACTCGCATCATATTGCTTATCCGCAAACTCTACAACGAAACCACCAATTATGGATGGATCAATCACTGTCTCAATTTCTATATTATCTAATGTGGAATCACTCCCCATTAATTGGGCTTTGATAATAGATAAAGAAGTTGCGTCTAGCGGAGTAGCAGTCGTTACTTTTACGGTAGAAACCTGATTAGCTGCTTTGTGTTGTGCTATAAATTCTTTAGCGATTGCTGGCAAATATTGCTCTCTTCCTTTTCTTATAATAATACCTAAGAAAGCCATCGTCAACTCGTCTAACTTACCATCAAAGATTTCTTTAACAATCGCTTGCTTTTTATCAGACTTAATGATTGGGCTTTTTAATACCAATTCAAAATCTCTTTGCTCTGCTGCTTTTTTAAAAGCATGCACATCTTCTACTATTCTTTCCATCTTGCCCTGTTCTTGGGCTAAGTCTAGCAAAGATTTCGCATATCGAGAAGCAATTCTAGTTACTGACATAATTTATTGGTCTTTGGTCTTTTGTCTTTGGTCTTTAGCCAGGGGTAACATGCACCAAAGACTAAAGACCAAAGACCAAAGACTATATTAATTCATTTCAATCTCCTCTACTAAGGTATTCACAAAACTCACTTGCGCTGCATCCCCTTTCAATTCTTTACGAATTACCTTCTCTGCAATATCTAAAGCCATTTGCCCTACTTGGTTTTTCACTTCCAATAAAGCAGCTTTCTTTTGACCTTCAATTTCCATTCTAGCCGTAGCAACGATTCTATTCGCATCTTCTTTCGCCTTCACCTTTGCGTCATTGATGATCGTTTCTTTAGCATTCTTGGCCTCTTTCATAATATTGGCACGTTCTGCTTGAGCTTCTTTAATCAACTCTTCATTTCTAGCATTCAAAGAAGCCATTTCTTCTTTCGCCTTCTTCGCTTCATCCAACGCATCTTGAATATCAGACTGTCTTGTCTTTAAAGCTTCTGTAATTGGGCCTAAGGCAAATTTACTCATCAAGAACCAAAACAATAAGAAAATGATAGACGTCCAGAATAACAAACCAACATCTGGTTTAATCACACTAAAATCTGCTAAAAAAATCATGGTATATCTATTTTATAAATGATGAATGATTTTGAAATGGTAAATGATGAATGGTAAATACTTATCGCACATTCAAAATTGATGATTCAATCATTCAAAATTGTTTTTTTTTGGAAAGACTGGCCCACAACCAACCGTTGCATAGCCAGTCTTTAATAAGCTTAAATTTCTTTAAGCGGGAATTATGCTACTAAGAAAGAAAGGATTAATGCGATCAACGCAGCACCCTCAATGAATGCAGCCATTAAGATCATATTCGCACGAATATCACCTACTGCTTCTGGCTGACGAGCAATACTTTCCATTGCACTTGAACCGATCCATCCAATGCCTAAACCAGCACCGATAACCGCTAATCCCATGCCTATAGCTACTATAGAACCACCCATTTGTTAAAGATTTATAAGGGTAAAAAAATATTTTGAATTAAGTAATAGGTAAAAGGTAGTATGTAATAGGTAGGCTACTTATTACTTTTTACTTATTACCTCTTACTTACTTTTTAATGTTCTGCATGTTCCGCATGGTGGTGTTCTTCCGTTGAAGCACCAATATAAGACGCTGTTAAGATAGTAAACACGAATGCTTGTACAAAGGCTACGATTAACTCAATAGCCATCATAAATAAAGTCAACAAAGTGGCTCCTATTGCGCCCAAACCTGCACCAGGCAAGTTCGTACCGTTTTTACCAAATATGAAAATGAAACTTACAAAGATCAAAATAACCATGTGCCCTGCCGTGATATTGGCGAATAAACGCAACATCAAGGTCAAAGGCTTTATGAATACACCCATTAATTCCACAGGAATAAGGATCAATTTTACAAACCAAGGCGTACCAGGCGCTAAGAATAAATGCTTCCAGTAGTCTGCGTTTCCGCTGATGTTCGTGATTAAGAAAGCAATAATGGCTAATACTGCTGTTACTGCTAAATTACCCGTTACATTCGCTCCACCGAAGAAAGGTACTTGTCCGAACAAATTTAAGCCTAGAATGAAGAAGAAAATACATAATAAGAAAGGTAGGTATTTTTCATACTTAGGCCCTAAGAAAGGAATCGCTACTTCATCTCTAATGAAGGTAACAAATGGTTCCATAAAGTTTTGCAAGCCTGTTGGTGCCATACCTGCTCTACGTTCCATTGCCTTTGCTACAGATCTAAATAAGAAGAACAAGAAAGAACAGACGATCAACATCGAGGTTACATTCTTCGTGATAGAGAAATCGTAGAAAGAAGTGATTCCTCCACCAAACAATCCGCCATCTGCTGTACTCTTTGCATCTGTTGGATATAATTTATTATTATAGCAAACATAAGAAGTATGTCGCTTGTCTATTTCTTTATGTACAAAACCGCTAATCGGTACATTTCCTTTTGGAAAGCTTGCATCTGTAATTCTTCTGACGGTACCTCCATCCAAAACATATCGATCAACTGCTTGATGACCATCTCCATGTCCAAATCCGTCAAACTTAAATTTAGAAGAAAGAAAAGTTTTTAAACCTTCTTCTTTAGAATACAAAATACATGGTAAGGGAATCATAAATGGGCCGATACTATATACATTCGCATCAGCAATATGGTGTATAGCATTCGCACCTGCATCAAATTCATGGTGCTGTTCCTCTCCACAAATTGGCCCGCCGTGGCCTCCGCCATGTTCTGCATGGTCGTGACCTGCATGATCATGTCCATCGTGGCTACCATGATCGTGGCCAGAATGATCGTGTTTTGTCTCCGTTTGGTGACTGTGGTCATGACCGCTATGATCATGGCCAGAATGATCGTGCTTATCTTGAGCCAAGCCTGCTACAACAAAAGCCAACACATATATAGAAGAAAGTATAAATTTACGCATCCGATGCACTATTTTTGAAGAGAATTAAGCCCTTTTTGAAAATCACTGCAAAGGTAGCACTTCTATAGTTTTTTTTAAAGTTATAAACAAACCTTTTTAATAAAAATTGACTTTTTTTAAATTTACTGATATTTAAGGACTTTTAAGCGCTGTCCGCTAAACACCTATTAATTTCGCAACAAGCCTTTTTCGCCGCTATAAATTCTACTTAAGGTAGTTAAATGTTTTAATTCATTACAAACATCTGCTATTGGTCAGAACATTTGACTTAGAAAGTCCTTGCTATAAGGAACAGTACAAGAAACAAAGAATAGAGAGGAAATCTTGTTTAGAAACCAATGATTTTTCAGCTCTTTCATTACTTACACAGACGCTTCTCTAAAATAGCATCTCTATATGAAAATAATCAATAGTATTTTAGCCCTATTATTCTTAATCTTTGCAGCCGTGCAATACAATGATCCTGATCCTTGGCTATGGATTGTCTTGTATGGATACATTGCGATTATTTCAAGTATGGCGGCAGCCAATATCTATAGTAAGCCGATGATTGGTTTCGGTCTTGCTGTTTGTGCCATTGGTTGCTGTTGCCTACTACCTGATTTTATCAATTGGCTGAATACGGGCGCAGCATCGATTGTAGAAGAAATGAAAGCTGAGCAACCTCATATTGAATTGACTCGAGAATTTTTAGGGCTGGCAATCTGTATATTGGCTTTATTTTTTCATTGGCGACGCGCTTAGGAATGAGGAGATGTTCCCTTTTATCTGAATTAAGATTTAAGGATGATAAAATTTCAAGTAGATCATATACTATAATCTTTTCCTCTTCAAATCCTACGAATCCTAATTCAGACAATGAATAATGAAATGAAAAAAATCCTATACCTCTTCTTGCTACTAAGTCTCTCTAACTGCTATCAGCCAGAGGAAGGCTGCATAGACATTGAAGCCACTACCAGAAGTTTCTCGCTCTCCGCAGACAGAGCTTGTCCAGAAGATAATACTGCTTGCCAATGCGCCTACCCAACAGTTTCTATGAATATAGAATACCTTTACGAGAAAACGCCATTCCAAGTAAACAGCATCTATAAAAATGATATTGGGCAATACTTTGAAATACAGGATATTCAGTTTTATATCAGCAATATTCAATTGATCAGAACAGATGACTTAGTCGTAACGGTATTAGATACGATTACTTTGACGATAGACAACGAATCTGTACAATTGGAGAAACACGTTTTTAGAGATGATTTCAAATTAATACATCAGCAAAACACGGTAGCTCTCGGATCATTGAACAAAAGTGGTACTTTCCAACAGATTCAATTTACAATCGGCATTAAAGCGCCTGAAAACACGACAGAACCAAGCCTAATTAATCGGACGAATCATGCTCTAAAAGTAGATTCTATGTATTCAAGTACAGCAGGCTATACATACAATCGAATCGCTATAAGAAAAGACACTAGCTTATCGGAAAGTACTTTATTAGCTATAGGCGATCAGCAAGGAATCATTAGTCTTACTTTAAGTATTCCTATGATTACCAAACAGATAGGAGAAAATTTTTCTATAGGAACATTGAGTGTGAATCATGCAAAATGGTTTGATGGCATTAATTTTGTGACAAATACGCCTGAAGAGATGCGAGAAATGATTGTCTCCAATACTACAAAGGTCTTTTCTTTCCACTAATACACATCCCCATCCTTGAACTGTTGATAATCAAACCCATGTTTTGGTCGTTTGATTTTGTATATTTGTTATAATAACTACCTCCACCACTTTATTCTGAATCCTTGTTGAAGTTTTTTTGTTTAGTTAACAAAATTAGCTGTACACAAGAATATTGATTCTTCTAAAAATCATACTTGATGAGAAACATAATCGGTTTTATTGCTATATCTTGTCTTCTTATTTCCTCTTCTTGCGAAAAAGAAATAACAACGCCTGTTGGAACGTCTAGCCTGAGTTTTTCTTTTACTACTAATTTCGATGGCGAGCCTCTTGTAATGAACGAAAAAACCTATGACTATAATGGGCAATCTATTCGTTTTAGCAAAGTTAGCTTCTATTTATCTGACCTCACTTTAGGCGGTAAAGAAATTGCAGATGTTAGTTTTATAGACTTAACAAAAACACATGATAGTGAAGAGGCTGCCAAAACAGGCACGCTTATTAATTTTTCAAAGGTGCCAATTGGTAATTATTCTTCTCTGTCTTTTGGTATTGGCGTAGCTGCAGATCTAAATCGAACAAAACCAGGAGAATATTCTACAAGCCATCCTTTGGGGGCTGACCATAGTGGAGAATATTGGGATGCATGGAATAGTTATATTTTTGTCAAAATAGAAGGACAGTATGATGCGGATGGTAATGGCTTCGATGCAAACGATGTTGCTTTTGCATACCATATAGGGCAAGATGAATTTTACAAAACTTTATCTGCCGAATTTAATAGCAGTATTATCATTGAAAAAGATGTTCCTGAAAGTATTGAACTTCGCTTAGATGTAAAAAAATTATTCACCACAGCCGATGGCAATTTACTAGAATTATCTGCACATGATCCAACTAATCAAATGGATGTTATGCGGATGATTATGGACAATTTCACTACTGCTTTACGATATGTAAAATAGAAAGGAATGATGAATGAAAAATGAGAAATGATGAATGAGAAATGCACTAGACCTTAACCAGTCTCGTGCATTTCTCATTCAGCTTGTACTTCAAATTAAAGATACACTCACTCTTAGCAAATGGTCCACTTCCCAAAAAAAATCTTATATTTCTTAACAAGCAGTTTGCTCCTATTTGCTGCCTGTAAAAAAGAGATGGATAAGCCACCTGTTATTCCCGTCACCCCTATTACGCCAAGCACACCGGACGAGCAAGATTTAAGTAATATTCCCTACCAACCTATTTTTACAGAAATAGAGCGACCAGCCAATTTTCCGATCATGGAAATCCCAGAAGATAACCCATTGACTCAAGAAGGAATAGCATTGGGTCGTCGATTATTTTTTGATCCGATCTTATCTGCCAATCAAAAAATGGCTTGTGCAGGTTGCCATTTCCCCCAAGATGCTTTTACTGATAACCTAGCTGTTAGCAAAGGGATTGACAATATCGCTGGCACTCGAAGTGCGATGGCTTTATTCAATACAGGATATTCTAGTAAAGGTCTTTTTTGGGATGGTAGGGTTGCTACCCTAGAAGGCCAAGCCTTACTACCAGTAGAAGATCCTATTGAATTAAATCATAATTGGGGAGACGTAGTCGAAACGCTAAAAAAACAAGACAATTATCCTACGCTATTCCGAGAAGCCTTTGGCATTGCATCTACCGAAGAAATAACTAAGGAGCTAGTTGCCAAAGCAATCGCCCAATTTGAGCGAACAATCATTAGCGGAAACAGTAAGTATGATAAAGTGATCAATGGAGAAGAATTCTTTGAAGATGATGAATTCAATGGTTGGTATATGTTTTTTGATGTGGGCGGCGATCTACCTGATGCAGAATGTGCCCATTGTCATAATGCCCCTTTATTTACCGTCAATGATTATTTTAACAATGGACTAGATTCTGTAAAAAGTTTAACTGAGTTTAAAGATTTAGGTCTTGGAGCAGTCACTAATAGAGTCTTTGATAATGGAAAATTTCGAGCACCTACCCTTCGTAATATTGCCCTTACGGCCCCCTATATGCACGATGGCAGATTCCAGACTCTTGAGGAGGTAATCAACCATTATAATGAGGGGGTTCATTATATAGACAATGTAGATCCACTACTACTAAAACCTGATGGTTTAGGGCTTTCTGAAGCAAACAAAAAAGACCTCTTAGCCTTCCTACATACTTTGACGGATACTTCCTTCGTTAATAATCCAGCTTTTCAAAGTCCGTTTTAATTCAGGTTGCGGGTTGACCCGCAACTTCAATCAACATAATTCATTATGAAAAAGATCACTGCTGGAATAGTCACCTTATTCTTTTTAGCGACAAGCATCGCTACCATCCAGGCACAAAAAAACCTAGTACCTTTCGACAAATTAATTATTACAGGTAATGTGAGTGTCCAATTAATTGAAGGGGAACTGGGAGGCATTAACATTCAAAACGATAAAGAGCATCTCGAGTATGGGGTAGAAGGGCAAACTTTGAAAATTTCTGCTAAAAACTTAATAAAATACAAACAAGTACCGACAATTAAAGTGCTAGTTACTTATAATAAACTGAGATCTATTAAGGCTCGCGCTGGTGCAGCTGTTTATACAGATAATACCATTGAAGCAGATGTACTTAGCCTACGTTTCTCAAGTGGAGCAACTGGAGAGTTAACGATTAACACCAATACTGTAGAAATTGGCGTTTCGGAAGGAGGCAATTTATCCTTAGATGGCACTACTCATTTCCAAGATATCAAAGCGGTTACGGGCGGTAATTTATCTGCCTACCAATTTGAGTCTCAACAAGCAGTTATCAAAGCTAATACTGGAGGAAGTGCCAAATTAACTGCTTATGAAAGCATTGACGCAGTTGCTAAAACAGGAGGTATGATTCGGTATAAAGGCGATCCTAATAAAGTACGTGCTAAAGATGGCTTATCTGGAAGTATTAAAGCACTTGATTGAATAAGGAACGACGAAACAAGAAAAATAGTTCGCAATTAATAACGACGCATAAAAACGTAATTTATTAATTCATCATTCCTTCAGCCAGTTAAAGAACTTAACCGCAGCGTTAAAAATACGTTAAAAACGAAAGTTCTTTTTTCATCAAACTCTCTCCTAATTCTTTAATAGTCAGCTATTTATCCATATCGCATAAAAAATAATTGGCATATAAACTGTGATTAATTAAGCCTTCTTTAAAAGTCAATAAATCAAAAGCTGACAATAAAATACTACATTTGTCAGTATATGTATAAGAAGCAGTAATTCTTTGGAGAATATGCTCCATAAATTATCGCCAAATTATTTTCGATTTTCAAAAAAAATATTTTTATATGAAAAAATATATTTTATCCCTAGTCGCATTTTTAACATTAGCTACAGCAACCGTTTCTGCACAAAGAATTGCAGTAGTAGACATTAACACGGTTTTAGAAAGCATGGGCGAATACCAATCTGCTCAAAAAGAATTAGACAAAATTGCTGCTGATTGGAGACAAGAAATCGCATCGGAGTATGATGCGATCAAAGGAATGTACAATAAATATCAAGCAGAACAAGTATTGCTAAGCGACGAAGTTAGAAAGCAAAGAGAAGAAGAAATTGTAAATAGAGAGAAGGCAGTTAGAGAACGACAAAAGCAAAGATTTGGCCCGGATGGCGCTTTATTCAAAAGAAGGCAACAGATGGTACAGCCTATCCAAGATAGAGTCTATGCAGCTATCGAAGATTTTGCTTCCGATCAGGATTATGATTTAATATTGGATAAAGGCAGTGCTACAGGCATTTTATTTACTAATCCAAGATTTGATAAAACAGAAGAGTTAATGCGTAAACTTAGGTAATTTTTTTCTGAAGGAGCTCAGAACAACAAGACGACATTCGTTTTAAATTTAACTAATAGTTCATCCTTAAAACAGCGTCTAGTCTTTATGCTCTGCACTTGCTGTTCTATGTTGAAAAAGACTTATTTTTGCGATTTTTTTAAAAAACTACAACAACTAATATTATCAGGATTATGAAAAAGATAATCAAAATGGCAACTTTAGCTTGCCTACTTTTAACAATTGGAATCACCTCTGCCAACGCACAAAAATTTGGTTATGTAAATTCTGCGGCGGTACTAGCAGAAATGGCTGAAGTAAAGCAAGCGGATTCCAACATGGAGGCATTGCAAAAACAATTGCAAAACAAAGGCCAGCAAATGGTCAAAAGTTACCAAACTAAATTACAAGATCTTCAAAAGAAAGAGCAAGCAGGGGAATTATCTCCGAAGCAGATGGAAGATGAAGGAAAGAGATTACAAGAAGAAGAAAGAAAAATTGCTACTTTCGAGCAAGACATGATGAAGCAGATTAATGAAAAAAGAAATTCTTTATTGCAGCCTATTTTTGATAGAGTTAATACAGCTATCAAGACGGTAGCTACAGAAAATGGTTATCAATATATTTTTGATACGAATGCTTCTGCAGGCAGTATCATTTTATATGCAGACGAAAGTAATGATGTAACAACTTTAGTTAAATCTAAATTGGGCATGTAAATTCTTTTTAGAGGCGAGAGTAGAGAAGCGAGAATAGAGACTTTGTTCGTCGTAAAAAAAGCATCTTGGGTATACTCAAGATGCTTTTTTATTTTGAATATAAGGAATGACGAAATAATAACTGTCTCAACTTGGCTTGCCCTTTTCCAGTCTTAGAAAGCCAAAAAAAGAGTCCGTAGCCCTGCTATGCACTAGTTTTTTGGCTTCCTAAGACAGAAAAATGACTAACCCAACTTGTAACATTTATTATCTCCTCATTCCTAAAGGTTCCATCAAAAAATAAGTATGAAAAAAATAGCAATAGACATGGATGAGGTAATCGCTCATCCCAACCACCGTTTTATGGAGTGGTATGAGAGAGATACAGGTGTTAGGATAGAAGAATCAGAATTATTCCGTACAGGAAAGAAGTTTTATCAATACGTGGGGCAAGAAAAAAATGGAACTATACGAGCTTATTTATACGAAAAAGGTTTCTTCAAAGATTTACCTGTAATAGCAGATAGTGTTGAAGTTATTAAATGGTTAACACAACACTATGAAGTGTTTTTTGTAACCGCTGCGATGGAATTTCGAAATTCTATGGAAGATAAGTATGACTGGCTAGAAAAACATTTTCCTTTTATATCTTGGAAGCAATATGTTTTTTGCGGTAGGAAAGATATGATCGGCACCGATTATTTGATAGACGACCATCTGAAGAATTTAATTACTTTTCCAGGGAAAGGGATTTTGTACCATGCTCCACACAATCTAGAGGATACGACTTTCACAAGAGTAAAAAACTGGCAGGAAGTAAAGGCTTTCTTTGAAGGGGAGTTGAAAAATGATTAAAAAGCATGGAGCTTATTGATTAAAGCATGAAGCTTTTAGAAAGCTCCATGCTTTTTATTTTTTCGTTATGCTTACATCTTCATCCACTTAGCAATAGAATCCTTATTCATCTTGATATAATCAGCATTACCAGCAGCAGTAGCCAATTCTAAAGATTTTTTAGCAGAAGCAATCGCATCTTTATGTCTACCTAAAGCAGCCAAAATTAGAGATTCCTTACGTACTTGCCAAAATTTTGGGCTATCACCGCTTGTTGCTCTTTGCACCCACATTAAAGCTTTTTCTAAATCCTTTCCACTATCAAAGTAGTAAGAACCCGCATTGTAGTAATCACCTGCTGTTGGTCCAGCTAATACTTTATCTATAGAAGCCATTGCCATTTCATCCGCTTTAGTAGCGATTTTTAAAGTAGCAACTGTCTTTTCCCAGATAAATTCTAAATCAGCATTCGCACCAATCACATTATCTGTGCTAATTAAGAAAGTTTCTAAAGCAAAAGGTAGAGAACTCACCTCTGCTGTTGCTGTAGCAGCAGGCGTCTTCTCTACATAACTACTCCAACTTCCACTTTCGTATGGGTGAAATTCTACTGTCCAAGAAGCAGCAGTAGGAATTATAATAACTGCATAAGATCCTTTTTTAAGCTCTGTACCACTTACTGTAACATCATCAGAAAAAGTGATTTTCGTAGCAGAGTTAGCACCTGCTCTCCATTTCTTTCCAAAAGGTACTAAACCACCTGCAGCGAATACCTTACGACCTTTTAAACTTGGTCGAGAATATTCAACAGTCACATCTGTTAAACCAACAGTCTGCATTACTTTTGCAGATGGACTTGCAGAAGGTGTTTTAATTTGTGCTTGTGCATCTACTGAAAAGAATGCAACTACAGCCAACATCGATAGGATTGATAACAATTGTTTCATATCAATTTTTAAATTTGATTTTACTAATGAATGAATAAATAGGGTATAAAAATCAGAATCAAGGGTCAGGCTTGTACGAAGTTGACCTTTATGTCTCTTTCTTTTAGCTCCTATTCTTTTACGACGCAAATATACAATATACCATTAACTGAACTCAATAGATGTCCTTGTTGTGCGAGGTTTTTTTCTAACTATTTCAAAAAAAAGGTTTTTTCTAGTTTTTTTTGAATAAGAGTAGGGGGGAGCTTACAAATTAGTGTCTATTGATATACACAAGCTATAATTAGGTCTTTAGTTATTGGTCTTTGGTCTTTAGTACGCTATCTCTTAATCTTAGGAAATAAGTTTTTGTTTTCTTTACCCCCTTGATTAAAATGAGACCCTGTAAAAATCTTACGGACTGTCACTAAAGACCAAAGACTAAGAAGCTAAAGTCTAATTAATTAGCATTAATCCCTTAGGCCGTGCGCTTTTGCGCTGTCTATCCGACTAAAGAAAAAAGAAATGAAAGAACAAAAAAGCACTTTTATTTTACAATTATTTCCAATTTTTCGTACTCTTTCCGAAGCAGACATCGATCAATTAGAGCAGATGGTAGAGAAAAAAGTACTACCTAAGTATAGCTTTTTATACCAAGCTGGCGATAAGTCTAAACACATTTACTTCTTATCAAAAGGAAGCATTAAAATTGGAACACATTCAACAGACGGCAAGGAAATCATCAAATCAGTACTGCATCCCTTAGCGATGTTTGGAGAAATGTCTGTTATTGGGGAAGTCTACCGACCTGACTTTGCGCAAGCCATGAATAATGAAGTCCAATATTATGAACTAAAGGTGGCGGACTTTCAAAAATTAATGCAGACGAATTTCGATTTGTGCAATAGTGTCTTAAAAATGATGGGGGGCCGCCTTAGAAAAGCAGAAAATCGTTTAGAAGGGCTCATATTCAAGGACGCACGTACCAGAATTATTGATTTCATCAAAGAGGTAGCCACTGATAGAGGTCGGCAAGTTGGTTTTGAAACCTTGTTTAAGCATACCCTTACACAACAAGATATTGCTAATATCACAGGGACTTCTCGCCAAACGGTGACTTCTGTGTTAAACGAGCTTAGAAAAGAAAACTTAATCTATTTTAATCGAAATAGTATTCTAATAAGAGATATGGCCAATTTGGCATAAGTGTCGTCTTTAGTTGTTAGTCTTTAATCTTTGGTTGATTGCCATTAAAGACCAAAGACTAACAACTAAAGACTGACAAAAGAATAGTTGTTAAATGCAGTTCCAGGTGGTGATTGGTGTCTATCAATCGCCATTCTTTTTTAGATGGTTTATTTGTTTAAAAGGTTTATTTATTTACCACAGTACTTTGTAAACGAGTACATCTTTTAAACAAATCTACAAGCTTCTAAAACTCCCCTTAAGTAGTCGAACAAAAATAATCTAACATTTATTTTTTGATTGTTTGATGGCTAGATGGTTTGATTGTCAACGCCACGTAAACAATCAAACCAGCTAGCCATCAAACAATCTCATTTTAGTTGTTATCATACTTTTGTCCGACTACTTATTAACATTTTTTCCAACAACTTTGTTAAGTATTCTGTAGATTTAAACCCTATTATTGATTTGTTGTTAAAAGTTGATTACCTATCCATATTATCATTGCTTAATTAAACCTATTCCATGGATCGTAGAACGTTTTTAGATTTTTTAGGCAAAGGAGTTGCGATAACAGCACTCTCTCCTTCTCTCCTTGCAGCGAACCATTCTTTTTTCAATACATTCAAAGGGATCAAGCCCTCTGACGCAGATGAATTAAAACTAGCAAAAGGACTGTCTTATGATGTGTTAATAAAATGGGAAGACCCCATTAGTACCAAAGATACGTTTGGATTTAATAATGACTATACGGCTTTTATTCCTTTTGACAAAGCGAATCCTGATGATGGCATTCTTTGGGTTAATCATGAATATGTAGATCCTTTATTTGTATCTAATTATGTAGGCGATAAGGAAAAAACAAAGGAGCAAGTACAACTAGAACAATACAATGTTGGTGGTAGTATTCTCCGAATTAAAAAAAATAAAAAAAGTAAGTGGGAAGTCCAAAAAAATGATCCTTTAAACAGAAGAATAACAGGTCAAACAAAAATCCCTTTTAATTGGCCGGAACCAATCATGGGAAAAAAAACGGCAATGGGAACATTGGCTAATTGCTCTGGAGGCATCACACCTTGGGGCACTATCTTAACCTGTGAGGAAAATTACGACATGTTTTATGGAGAGCGAAATTTCAAAGATGGTAGCCTAATTGAAAGCAAAGCTTTCCTTGGTTGGCATAAGCAATTTGACAATCCACCAGAGCATTATGGATGGGTCGTTGAAGTAGATCCTAAAACAGGTACAGCACAAAAACACGTCGCTCTAGGCAGATGCGCTCATGAATGTGCTACTGTAAAAGAATTACCAGATGGTCGATTGGTCGTCTATTCTGGAGATGATTCCGTTAATGAATGTTTATATAAATTTATTAGTTCTAAACCTGGTTCTTTATCAGAAGGCAAACTCTATGTTGCCAATGTTCGGTTGGGTAAATGGATGTCTTTAGTTTATGAAGAGAATCCTATTCTTCAGAAATTATTTAAAGACCAAACAGACGTATTAATCCGTCTAAGAGAAGCCGCCAAATTTATAGGCGGTTCTGGATTAGATCGGCCAGAAGATATTGAGATTGACCCTATAACTGGGCATGTTCTTATTTCCTTAACCAATAATACAGGTAGGCAAAATTACTATGGCTCTATTTTAAAAATAGTAGAAACAGATGGCGATCATGAAGCATTAACTTTTAAACCAGATAGATATTTAGCAGGTGGAATAGAAACAGGTTTTGCTTGTCCTGATAATATGGCTTTCGATATCGCAGGTAATCTATGGTTCACCTCAGATATTTCTGGTAGCATGATGAATAAAGAACCTTATACTGCATTTAAAAATAATGGTTTATTCTTAGTTCCTCGTTCTGGTCCGCAAGAAGGTAAAGTATTACAAATGGCAAGCGCTCCTAGCGATGCCGAATTAACGGGGCCTTTCTTTGCCCCTGATGGCAAAACACTTTTCGTGAGTGTCCAACATCCTGGCGAATATTCTAAAAATTTAATAGACTTAACCAGTCATTGGCCAGATGGCGGAAATAGTATGCCTCGATCTTCTGTCGTCGCTATTAGTGGGAAAACTTTGGAAGCTATTCAGGGGATAATTTGAGGTATGAAGTATGAGTCTTATAACGTTGACTAATCAACCTATAAGTCAACATCCCATGCCTCATAACTCCCTCTACTTCATTTTAGCCAAATCCATTATCAGCATCCGAGTCGTAGCTGTAGCGACCAAAATTCTATCTCCTTTATAAGCCTTTCCATGTAAATTCAAATACGTTTTACTTTGGCTCACTACCTCCACTTCAATAATCACTTCTTTATCCCTGGGAAATAGCGGTTTTAAATAAGTAATATTCAAATCCAAACTCGTCGTTGGACCTTTTACTGTTAGTCCTGAAAAAGGACCAAAAGCGGCATCAAAGAAAATCCCCATATACCCGCCAAAAGTAACGCCCATCGGGTTGTTATATTTTTCCTTTACAGGGAAAGATACTTTCACCGATTTGCCTGGATCATGTGCTAAAAAAATCATCCCAAATTCTTCCACAAAAGGAGCGGGAACGGTCGTCCTAGGAGAAAAAGATTGATTCTGTAGCTTTTGGAACATCTCTTTTGTTAAGTCGTTCATTTAATTTTTTTAAAGTTGTTTAAGAATAAAATTGTCCAAAAGAGATCAAGCTTGTATGCGTATACATTTTCGGAATTTTATCCTGTCAGCGATGTAAAGATAGAGGTGTAATTAAAATAACAAATTTTAACAAGAAGTATCAAAGTTATTCTCCTTTCAGATAACACAGCCACAAAGGAACGCAAATCGGATAAACGCAACTCTAGCAAAACAAAATTTCATCAAATTCAATTAAGCCAAATTAAATATAAATACTTGCATTTAATAGGCTTTAAAAGCAAAAATAATTTTATTTTATAATATTTTACATATATTGACTTTCCCCTAAATTTCCTCTACATTTGCGCCCTTCAAGAAAAATCTACTTTAAAAACTCACTTTCCTAGACGACCTCCATAATCTAGCGCCCTTTTTATTAAATACGAATTACTCGCTTGGGTAACTCCCAGGCGTTAATAGTATTGTAATCTTATTATTTCGATGACAAAGTATTTTAATTTATTTGATTTATCTCAGAAAATAGACGTAAAAACAGAAGTTTTATCCGGTCTAACAGTAGCATTAGCATTGATACCCGAAGCGGTGGCTTTTGCATTAATCGCAGGACTATCTCCTTTAACAGGGCTATATGCTGCCTTTATGATGGGACTGATTACCTCTATATTTGGTGGTAGGCCAGGAATGATTTCTGGAGCTACAGGAGCAGTAGCTGTCGTATTGGTTGTATTGGCACAATCACATGGCGTAGAATACATCTTTGCGACCGTCGTTTTAGCAGGCTTGATACAAGTAACAGCAGGCGTATTGAAATTAGGAAAACTAATGCGCTTAGTGCCGCATCCAGTTATATTTGGCTTTGTTAATGGACTGGCTATTATCATCTTTATGTCTCAATTAGATCAATTCAAAGATCCCTCAGGCGCTTGGTTGACAGGAGAGACCATGTATATTTTATTGGGGCTAGTATTTATGACAATGGCTATTATATGGGGACTGCCTAAAATTAGCAAGGCCATTCCAGCATCCCTAGTAGCCATCTTAACCGTATTCGGTGTTGTATTGGCTTTTGGAATTGATACTAAAACAGTAGGAGACATAGCTTCTATTCAAGGTGGATTTCCGCCGTTCCATATTCCAGCTATTCCTTTCACCTTAGAAAGCTTTATGACCATTTTGCCTTATGCTGCAATCATGGCTGCGGTGGGTTTAATAGAAAGTTTATTGACGCTGAATATCATTGATGAAATCACAGAAACAAGAGGGCAAAGTAATAGAGAAGCGGTTGCTCAAGGAGCTGCGAATATTTTATCTGGTTTCTTCTCTGGTATGGGAGGCTGTGCGATGATTGGTCAGAGTTTAATTAATGTATCCTCTGGCGCTCGAGCAAGATTATCTGGTATTGTTGCTTCTTGTATGTTATTGGTATTCATCATGTTTGGATCAAGTTTGATTGAAAGAATGCCAATGGCTGCCTTAACGGGCCTAATGATAATGGTTTCTATAGGTACTTTCGAGTGGGCAAGTTTAAAGACGTTTACCAAAATGCCGAAATCAGACATATTTGTAATGGTCTTAGTAACATTGGTAACAGCAGTATTGCATAATTTAGCATTAGCGGTTATTGTAGGCGTTATTATTGCTGCATTGGTTTTTGCATGGGATAATGCAAAACGCATTAGAGCAAGAAAAAGAGTAGACGAGGATGGCATTAAGCATTATGAAATTTATGGCCCTTTATTCTTTGGTTCCATAGCAGTCTTTAATGAAAAATTTGACGTCTTAAATGATCCACAAGAAGTAATTATTGATTTTGAAGAAAGTAGAGTGGTGGATATGTCTGCTATTGAAGCCTTAAATAAAATTACAGAACGCTATCATAAAGTTGGTAAGAAAGTACATCTTCATAACTTAAGTTGGGATTGCCAAAAGTTACTTAAAAAAGCGGAAGAGATTATTGATGTGAATATGGTCGAAGAAAAAGTAGCGAAGAAGATGAATCTGGATAAAAAGAAGATGGTAGTGCAGGAAGTCTAGGCATATAAAATAGCGTCTAGAATAAAATAGGGCTGCAAATAATATTTGCAGCCCTATTTTTATTTTAAGGAAATCTCTAATCACATTTCCTATTCATCTTATTTGTTAAAGGATTAAACAAAATCCTCCACCAAACCAAATTGAAACAAATGCCACTTATAATGCTGTGCATGAAAAATTTCTAACTGCTCTTTATTCAACTCACCCATCATAGGATTGAAAGAAATTGCATCAGGGTTCTGGTCAAAATGCTGATAGAAACGATTAATTGCAGGCTGCACGTTGTCGATAGCTTCTTGCAAGGAAGCATACTTTAAGGCAGGTAGATCGTCCTTCGTTGCTCCCTCTTTTGGACGGTATTGAAAAATGGCTCCATTCTTAATAAATTTTCGGAAATACAGATGACTCTTGGTCGGCTCTTTTCCTTCTGGTTCTCCTTTTCTACCTATAGTCACTTTGGTAACCCAAATTAAATGTTCCACCATCTGTTGTGGGCTCATTAATCCGAAACCAGGAACAGCATCTGCTGTTAAATTATTCTGATTATAACGGATTGCGGTGACGCTTAAAATTGGCAGCAGAAGCTGCAATTAATAAATTTTGTAGCCAGTCTGCATGATAAACAAATCCATTAAGCCTAGCCGCAGGACTACTTAAAATAGGATTTTTTTTCCTTACAGCTGGACACGAAGGTGCAAAATTGTACAATAAAGCAAAAGCTCTAAAGTTTTTTGTCGTACTAGCAACATCAAAATGAAACATTTGCGAATTGAAAGCATGACGTTTCATAGCTCTCATTAGCCGATCTATCATATTAGAAGTTCTATGAGCATAAGGAATTTTAAAATGTTCGATCCAACGTTTTTTCTTTTTGCAAAGTTTAAGAATATTATCTCTCATAGGACAATCGGGTATTTGGCCAGTTGCCCATTCTCCCAGTCTGCGAAGTTGTTGAGCTAACTGTCTTACCGAACCAGCTCTATAGCAATCCCATATTTTATCGCCAGCAGTATCAAAAAAAGTTTGTACCTTCTTAGTAGCTCTATCTCGAACCTTGAGAAAAGCATGGAGAAAACACTCTAGTACAAGTATATTAGGGAAGAGTTTTTGCCAACCGTTTTGGGTAGCTGTCCACCCGTCTGTATTAACACTAAGTGGTTCATAATCAGGATTTACAGCTTTAGCTTCTTCTTTGAATACACCATAAGCTTGCTGCAAAGAAGCTTCATCAGCTTTGCTGCTAACTGCCATACCTAAAAAACAACCTTCCCCTGCGGTGGTGGCTACATAGGCTTTTTCCCCTCGAATCTTAATATGATGTTCATCCGCTAATAGATTTTCAGGTAATTGATAAGGATTATAAACCGTAGTGCCTACTATACTACTTTGACCCAAACTAATGTACAGACGATACCACCACATCGCATATTTACCGAAAACAAAAGCTAATGCCCAAAAAGGAACGCCAAAGCGTAAGAGAAATAAGCCTTTAGATGCTATATCTATCC
>CANNZV010005836.1:0-23074 GCA_947561585.1 Caprella mutica | reverse complement strand
AATAACTTATGCCACGTGGATGCTTCCTGTAATAGGAATTTAGTGTCTAGTCCTGATGCGACTCCAGTCGCAAATTTAGACCCTTGCGCTCAAAACTTTATTTTGGGTAAGGATAATGTTGTAAGAACAGATACGCTTAAATGTTGTGATAACAAAACTACCTTTTCGGATGATGGTACTATTGATGGCCTTTATTCGGATTCTACTCATAGAACAGATATTTATACGATTTGTAGTCCAGACCAGTGGAAAATTTTAAAGTTTAATGTCAAAGACTTTGATGTAGCAGCAGGAGATACCCTTTATGTCTATGATGGTTTATCCAACTCAGCTCCACTAATTGGAAAATTTAGTGGTACAGGAGTTAGTCAAACAGGTGGTTGGTTTTCAGGAAATTGTGATGCGACTATAAATCCTACTGGCTGTATGACTTTTGAATTTAAGACCAATGGTGACAGCGTAAAAGGAAGAGGCTGGACAGGTAATTTTGAATGTAATGATAGAAATATAGCGTTGAAAGCTCCTTATGCAACTGCCAATCTAAGTTGTTCTGAAACGGTTAAAACATTCACGTTCAAACCAGCACCAGTAACAGCAGATTGTGGCGTTGTGAAAGACACTCAACATATTCGAATTTATAATGCCCTTGGCAAACTCTGCAAAGAGGAGACTATAGGCGGAACTCAGACTTTCACAGAAAAATTTGGAATAGGTAATTACTTAGTTATATACCAATTAAAATCTGATACCGTAAAAGCAGATACCGCAGTCATAACAGTACAAGAAGCTGCATTAGTTTGCAATGATAAAGTTACTGTACCGCTAGGACCTGTTTGTTCTGTTACTTTAACACCTGATGATTTATTAGAAAATCCTTGTGATACGATTCTTGATACGGCATACTACTATATCACATTAGAATACACTGACAAAGAAGGAAACACTCAGACTGTTTCTGGTGGTGGCAAAGGAGGAAATTATCCAAAAGTGTCTAAAGAAATGCTAGATGCATGTGGTGGAGATATTAAAGCGTCAATTGAACGTCGATATTACGAAGGATTAGTCTTAGATATCTGCAATAATGGCGTTCATAGTGTTGCCTGCGAGGTAACCGTAGATATTATTGACCAATCAATTCCTTTAATTGCGGCTATATCTGAAGTGGATACATTTGTGATGTGTGATATTGACCTAACGGAAGAAGGACTTGGTGTAATAGCCCCTGTTGCCGTCGATAATTGTAGTGAAGCTACCGTAACTTTCGAGTCAGCAAAAATTCTTAATGAAGGGGAAACCGTATGCGATACGACTAGAGTGGAAGTAACTTGGAAAGCTGTAGATGAATGCGGAAATAGTGATTTAGCAACTCAACTAATCGTTTTTGTTCGCCCTACTTTAAATGAAATTGTCAAAACTGGTCCAGTAACATTGGCTTGTGGCACTGGTGAGATTTCTACAAAAATCCCAGGATTCAAAGTAGGTAAATTAGTAGATGGTGTGGTGATACCTTCAGATACTGTTGATTTAGATACAATCAATTATATGTGTGGGTACATCTTACAAAAACGTTCAGTGGAAATCCCTTCTGTTGATTGTATTCGAAAAACTTATCAATATTGGTCTATTGTAGATTGGTGTGACCCTGAAAGTGGTGTGCAAGTAATCGATACGACTAGAATTGAATACATAGATAGTGAAGCACCAGAATTTGCAGCCGAAAGCGGTCCTAATAGAACATTAGCATTAGACCATTTTAGCTGTACTTATGATATCACTCAACTTGATAACCAACCAACTGCTACAGACAATTGCTCTGAGCCTACTGTTAGGTTAGCAAAAGTAAGTAGAATTGTAGATGGGGAATTATCTGAAATAGATGAAGCAAAATGGACTGCATTAGACTGTGATTCTTTCCAATTGGATTGGATTGCTGAAGATGGATGTCTTAAGCAGTTAATCAATGATACCTTAGAGCAAATCGTTGAAATTAAAGATTCAACCAATCCTGCTCCTGTGTGTACAGATAAAATCAATGTAAGTATCAGCAACCATGATGTAACCTTACATTATACAGATATTGACGCTGGCTCCTATGATGCTTGTGGTATTGTAAAATACGAAATAAGCCGAGATCAAGTCAACTGGGGCCCTACTGTTACTTTTACTTGTGAAGATATTCACAAAGAAATACAAGTATCCCTTAGAGTTACGGACAAGAAAGATAACCAAGCCTCTTGCTGGGCGGTTGTTCTTGTTGAAGACAAAATTGCACCTGTTTGTAATAGCATTAAGGATGTTAAAGTAGATTGTGATAAATACCACAACGGAGAATTGGGTACTTCTACTGACCAAAATCAGGACGGTAAATTTGATGATGATGACGAATGGGTAAAAATGAGTGCTGACCAAATTGCATTTTATAATGCAGAGTTTGGCGAACCTGATTGTTTTGATAATGCTGCTTGTAATGAATTACTTATTCAACAAGAATATCAATTAGTTGAAAAATCATGTGGCATCTTCCATGCCAAGCGTCGTTACCGTGCCATAGATTGGAATGGAGAAGGTCAAGCTTCTAACTGGGCAGAACAACAAATTGAAGCAGAACCAAAAGCCTTCTGGTCAATTACTTTCCCTGCCGATTGGGTGGGTGAATGTGATGATGATATTCCGACTGATAACCAATTATCTTTATCAAATGGAGCATGTGAACTATTAGGTTATGAAGTAGAAGAAAGAACATTTACAACAGTAGAAGACGCATGCTTAAAAGTTGTCAGAACCTATACACTTACGAACTGGTGTGTATACAAAGAAGGAGATGATACTTATGAGGTTAAAAGAGATGAAAATCAGCATGGTATAGTGGAACATGACTCTACTCTTACTTCAACAGGACTTGAAGAGGTTAGTCGATTAGAATATGTTCAAATCTTAAAGCTACAAGATTACACAGCACCAACAATTATGGTAGAAGCTGTAGATGATTGTATCAATGGACTTGAATGTGGAGCTTCAAAATCTTTTGCTATCACCGCAACTGATTGTAATGAAGCGGCTACGCAAGCATTAAATTATAGCTGGACTATAAGTACAGGTGGAACACAATTAGATGATGGAGAAGGAACTTCTTTTAGCCATGATGTAGTCCCTAATGTAACTTACGAAGTATACTGGAAAGTAACAGATAACTGTGGAAACACTGCTACAAAAAATGAATCCTACACTTTCAAAGATTGTAGAAAACCTGCACCATATTGCATCCACGGTATTGCCGTAGAATTAATGCAAGGAACAGGTATGGTTCAAGTTTGGGCATCTGATGTCGAAAGAGGTAGTACAGATAATTGTACACCTAAAGATGGCTTAGATTTTAGAATTTGGCATATTACTGAAGGAGCTCAACCTACTACTGACCAAGAAGTACAAGATTTACCAAAGGTGATTACTTTGAGTTGTGCTTATTTAGATAGGCAAGACGTCCATCTTTATGTCATAGATAAAGAAGGAAACTGGGATTTCTGTAAGACTTATGTAGAGGTACAAGATAATATGGAAACTTGTAAAGATATTGCATCGCCTGATAGAATGGCTGCGGTTAGTGGTACCATTTTGACTTGGAAACAAAATCCAGTACAAGAAGTCATGGTACATTCTACAAATACCAATACTGCCATAGCAGATATGACTAAAGAGAATGGAGCCTATCACTTTGACTTAGCAATGGAAAATGAGTACACCATTCGCCCAGAAAAAGATATAGAACCACTCAATGGAGTTAGCACTTTTGATTTAGTTTTAATATCAAAGCATATATTAGGTATTGCACCATTTGATAATCCTTATCAAATGATTGCTGCAGATGTCAATAGTTCGGGTACGATTACTGCTTTTGATATGGTACAGATACGTCAGTTGATTTTAAATATCAATACTAAATTTAGCCATAGTCCTTCTTGGAAATTTGTTTACGCAGACTATGAATTTACTTCAGCAAATTCTGTAGCCGAGAATTATCCACAAACTGTTGAAATTCCAGATTTGATTTCAGATATGCAAATGGATTTTGTGGCAATTAAATTAGGGGATGTCAATGGAAATGCTTCTACCAATAATTTGGTGCCAGCAGAAAGCAGGACGAATGAAGTTTTTAAAATTTACACAGCAGAAAAAGTACTCCATAAAGGAGAAGTTTATACTATTGATTTCAAAACAAATCAATTGGCTACTATAGCAGGATTTCAGTTCACGCTTGATGTTGACCAATTAGGCATAAACAAACTGAACAAAGGAGTATTAGCAGAAAATAATTTTGGACTTCACAGAATCAAGGAAGGCTGGATAACTGCATCTTGGAATAAAACGTCCTTAACAAAAAAGGAAGCAAAACCAGTATCCTTATTTTCTATGGAATTTGTGGCTAAAAAAGACGGAAAATTAAGCGAACAATTGAATATGCTTAATCGACCAACACCAATCGAAGCTTATGACGCTGAGGGACAATTGATGGATATTGAATTGACTTTTGATGCTCCATTAGTAAATGATGAGTTTACTTTATTCCAAAATAGACCGAATCCATTTTATAATGAAACGACAATTGGCTTCTACCTTCCAGGTGATTCAGAAGTACAACTAGTCCTAAGAGATGAAATAGGAAGAGTTATTAAGTCTATAAAAGGAAAGTATCAAAAAGGGTACAACGCCATTCAGCTTAATGATGAGAAATTGCATAATGGTCTTATCTATTATCAACTATCTTCTAAATTTGGTACGAAGGAGAAGAAAATGGTAATGCTAAAGTAATTTTAAAAAATATATTAGATTAGACAGGGTGAACGAAAAGTGAAAATCGTAATGTGTAACTCACTAAAAAAGTGCCTGTTATAGGTTTGAAGTTTTAACTTTAAACCAATATTTCAAAAGTTTTCAATTTTTCTAAGGCACTTATCTATTTATTATAAAAATGACTTTTCATTCGACCTATTAGAATATATGAGATGCTGCCTATTATTAGGCAGCATCTCTTTTAGTATTGACAGATATTAAATTGTTTTACAAACAACATTATGGGGTTGCCTTAGTAGTAAGATAAAAAAAATTCAGATTCTTAAAGTCAAAGAATTAATTGGCGCTCGCTCTTTTTGCCTCTTGGCAAAAGCCAGCGCAGTTTAAAATGAACCACTTAGTGCTCTTATTTCTTTGTAGTGGGACAAAAATAAATTTACCTATTTTTAAAGTCGGCATAATCAACAAAGTCTCTTGAAGTGAACCGTTTTGTTCGTTGATTATGCCGACAATATGTAAATTTATTTTTTTCGTGTCCCTTTGACGGAATCTTAATTTATTTTTATCGCGTTCCATAGTCTTTTTTTTTGTCAAAAAAACATTTATCGTATTTTTATTTTATTTGGAAAAAAGAAATGAGTATATTGTTTTCCCTAATATATTATTTCACATTTCATCTCTTTTCTTGAAACGAATCGGTGAAAGGTTTTTAAGAAAGAACAAAGTTCAAAAAAATAAATACTATGCCTAAGTATTGGCTTCTTTTTCTTTTCCTGTTTTATACAAACATAGCAAAAAGTAATTTTCTTTTTTTGGTAGAAAGCTGTGAATTGTCTAATGAACAAAATCAGAAAATTTATAATTTAACTAAAGCATCTTATTCAGGTCCTGAACAACTTTCTGCGCTAAAAAAACATATTAACTCTTTGGATTGCAAAAACTTAGAGCTCTATCATTTGGTAATGAGTGGAGAAGTCTATTTTTCTAAAGGAAACTCAAAAAAAGGGCAACTCAAAGAGGTATATTTAAAGTTATATGCTTACGCAAAAGAGCATAATGATGAAGTGGCTTATGAGCTAGGGCAATATGAGGAGATGAGTTATTGGAGTTCCGTTCAACAATTTGATAAAGCCATTGAAATAGGGATTAATTTTGTTCAAAAAAGACCCAATAGCCTAATCCTCCCATTTGTAATGAAAAAAACAGGTCGTTTATTTGGAAAAAAAGGAGATAAAGAAACGGCCTTGAGATATTTTAAAAAGGCATTTGACTTAGCTTTAGAAACAGATAATCTTTACTTTAAAGTAAAAATCTATTCGGATTATTTGGAATACTTAGATGGGAATCACCCCCCAGAATTAGAAATTCAAGGAGAAAAATTATTGAGTATTCCAACTAAATATCCATGGGATCGAAGGGAAGTACAAATTAGGTTTGGATTGGAGACAACTAAAGGGAAACAAAAACTAAAAGAAAAGGAGTATGCAAAAGCCCTTTCCTTTTTTACAAAAGCGCGCTCTATAGCAGGAGATTCTCAATATTATAAAAACCAGGCTAATTTTTATCTCTTCACTAGCTATGTCAAACAAGGCGATTATATAAATGCAGAGCGTATTGTAGAAAGAATTCCTTTGCAACAAATTTTATTTCAAAATTATTATCGTCAATTTTTAGAATTATCGATAGAAACTTATCGTGCCTTAAAAAAATATGATAAGGTAGATAAGTATGCTGAATTATATATTGCTTACCAAAAATCGGCTTTTGATAAAGAACAAAACAGACTGATTGCAGATGTTAACGAAAAATATCAAACTGCTGAAAAAGATAAGCAGCTATTAATTCAAAAAGCCGCTAATCAAATTTACTTATTTGCATTGCTATTTTCTTTTTTAGTAGTTGTTTTTATGATATGGATGTATTTTCGAAACCAAAAATATGTTAAAAAGGAACTCCGACTAAAACAACAACGAACTAAAGAACTGGAAGAGTTGGATACCTTGAAATCGAATTTCTTTGCCCAGCTGGCACATGAATTTAGAACTCCTTTAACCTTGATTAAATCACCAATAGAATTGATGAAAGCAGGTGATTTGAAAGGGAATAAAAAACAATACTATGAAGTAATTTTACGCAATACAGAACATTTGCTAGGCTTAGTCAACCAAATGCTTATTTTTTCAAAGATAGATATGCATAAAATGCAGCTAGAAAAAACTAAAGGAGATGTCATTTTGTTTGTCAAAAAAACAGTCAATCAATTTGAATCTTTAGCAAAAAGCAAGAATATTGATTTTCTATTATACCTACCTAAAGAACCTTGCTTTGTACTGTTTGATAAGCTTACTATAGAGCGTATCCTACTGAATGTTTTGCATAATGCCATTAAATACACTCCTAGTGGTGGGAAAATTGCAGTCAGCCTCAGTACTACCGAAAGTAGATGGGTTGTTAAAATAGAAGATACTGGAATAGGTATTAAAAAAGATGATTTAGAAACAATTTTCGATTCTTTTTATCGAACTGACCAAGATGTTGTAAAAACGGAAGCAGGTTTCGGTTTAGGGCTACATATCGTCAAAGAGTTGTCGTCGCTACACAACGGAAGCGTGCATGTAGAAAGTCAACTGGGCAAAGGTACTATCTTTACGCTGCAATTTGAGGTAGAAGAAAATGAACAACTATCAGTTTTAAATTGGATAGAAAAGCCGAATTTAATTACTGCTCCAGAATCTTCCATAAAACCAGCATTGGTAACTAGACCTTTAAATATTGACCAAAGAGCCGCATCGAATTTACCTGTATTATTAATCGTAGAAGATAATCATGATTTACAACAATTATTTACAGACCAGTTATCAGGCGATTACCAAATACAATCTGCCTATAATGGATTAGAAGCATTAAAAATGATTGAACAAAATATCCCTGATATTATTCTTTCTGACGTGATGATGCCTAAAATGAATGGTATTGAACTGGCAACAAAAATAAGAACTAGTGTATTAAGTTCTCATATTCCATTATTATTATTAACTGCATTAGATGTAGAAAAGATTGAGTATCAAGGATTAATAGCTGGTGCTACGGATTATTTAACAAAGCCTGTTAATTTTAAAATTTTAAAATTAAAACTTCAGAATCAATTATCAATTTTGAAAAATTCTCAAAACCAAGTGCTTAAAAATGTTATTCTTTCTGCCACTAAACAATCTGTTGTAGCTAATGAAAATGAGGATTATATTCCTAAAGCAGATAATTTTATAAAGGTATTAGGTCACTTAGATGCTGCTTTTTTAAAAGACATTCAAAACATTCTAAAAGACAACTTAAATAACGATCAGTTCTCTGTTGAATATTTGAGTGAAAAAATGAATATTAGCCGAAGCAATCTCTTTCTAAAAGTCAAAGCACTAACCGGATTATCTACAAGTGCTTTTATCCGAAAATATAGATTAAATCTTGCCAAAAAAATTATTTCGGAAGGAAGAGGCAATGTATCAGAGGCAGCTTTTAAAGTCGGTATTACGAATGTCTCTTATTTTTGTCGGGTTTTCAAAGAAGAATTTGGGGTATCACCTAAAAATAGTTTAAATGCTCAATCTCGAATCTAACTAAACAAGGCTTTGGAAATTTACAAACGCCATAAAGGCAAAATAGGAATCTTGAAATTATTCGCTTGATAAGTTGAGGGGAACCCTGTAATATTAAGACATTATAAATAATTCACATTTTTATATTAAAAAAATCTACAAATAATTTGGTCAACCAATTTTTATTAATACCTTTGGTTTAATTGGTAATTGGTTGACCAGCGGAATAGCAACCAAATATCAAAGTAAACTACATTGAAAATACGCGCAATATGTTAAAAAACTTTCAGGAAATAGCAGTAGAAACCCCAGTTGATAAAATTATAGGACAAATAAGAGGTTTAATTTCTTCTGGTCAACTAAGTCCAGGTGACCGGTTACCTTCAGAACGAAAACTTGCAGAGAGGCTTGGTGTAGGACGTACTCATGTAAGAGACGCTATTGCTAAATTGGAATTCTATGGTATTTTGAGGACTTTACCACAAAGTGGAACTGTCGTAGAAGGTATAGGAATTGCTGCCTTGGAAGGTTTAATATCTGATGTATTAAGATTAGAAGAAAGCGAATTTGTAGATTTAGTAGAGACTAGAACATTGTTGGAGACACAAGCAGCAAGAACAGCAGCCCTACGTCGCACAACTGAGGATATTATAAATATGAAGAATGCTTTGGATGCGTATGAGGCAAAAGTAAGGAATGGCCTTCCAGCGGTAGAAGAAGATTTATTATTTCATTTAACTATAGCTGAAGCAGGAAGAAATAACGTTTTGAAATCTTTGATGATGATTATTACCCCTGACATTGTTAAAAATTTCACTAAACTAGATGTTTGTAAAGATGGAAGATTTTATCGGTCCTTGGAAGAACACAAAGATATTTTAGAATACATTGTTAACCAAAAACCTGAATTAGCCGCAAGGGCAATGGAAGAACATTTGCAAGATGTAATAGATTATAGTAAAAATATGAAAGAAAATAGAGATGAATAGATTTTATAATAAAGTCTAATGTACAACTAGGATGGATAGCAAAGAACATTCCCTCCTGATTATCTCTTGCCTTGATAGATAAATTAGAAAAGTTTATAGAAATTGGTCTTTTACCAATTTCTAATTCCCGCGATAAGGGTAGAATTCAGAATAAACAAACAATATAGCTAAAACTATTGGCCATTTCTCAAGAATGGGCTCTACTTAAAGTTCTGCAGGAACTTTAAGGTTAAATCCCTATGTCGATACCCAAGGGATACTTGCTTAATGCAGCTCACTGAAAATAGAGCTATTTATAAAACAACTTTAAATCATTGAATTATGGTGGACAATTTAACACAAAATTGGAAAGGCATCAAACTTCTTAGTTTGCTTTCCTTTTTAGTCCTTTTTCTTCCCGTCTTTTCCAGAGGAGACACAAATTTTAATAACAACAAACTTTCAATTGAAAAAATTGAACGGACTATTACTGGTAATATTACAGATTCCAATTCTGGTGAAGCTCTAATTGGAGTGAATATCCTTGTAAAAGGTACTTCAAGAGGAACAATAACGGACTTTGATGGTAATTTTTCTATTGAAGCAAATGAAGGAGAGACTTTAGTACTAAGTTACACAGGATATAAGGATACAGAAGTACTAATTGGAAACCAAACAGTTATCAATTTGGGTTTGAAAGAAGACGTTTCCCAATTAGACGAAGTAGTCGTCATTGGATACGGTACACAGAAAAAATCACACTTAACAGGTTCTGTTTCTAAGGTCACCAACGAAAAATTGGACCAAATGGCGGTAGCAAGAATTGATGATGCATTGATAGGGCAAGTGTCTGGGGTTAATATTCAAGCAACTTCAGCTGAAGCTGGTGCTGCTCCAACTATTACCGTTAGAGGGTTTGGTTCAGTAAATGCTGCTTCTGGACCTGCTGTTGTAGTTGATGGGTTGGTAGTCGATTCAGATTTCCTAGGAAATCTGAATATGAATGATATCGCTTCCTTTGAAGTTTTAAAAGATGCTGCTTCTGCTGCTATTTATGGTAGTGAAGGTTCCAATGGTGTAATCTTGATTACGACTAAGGATGGTGAAGCTGGTAAGACTAAATTTAGTTATGAAACTTTTATTGGTAGAAAAGAGGCTTTTGGCAGTGATGCTTATAAGAAGAGTGTTAAGGATTGGGCTGCATTTGAATTAGCTGAAAGTGGTACATTGACTAATAATACCCAATATGCACAAGAATTAGTCGCCTTAACTGGTATTGATAGAGATTGGCAAGATGTTTTCTTTGATGGTGGAAATATTCAAAGTCATTCTTTCTCAGCAAGAGGAGGAACTGAAAAAACAAAATTTAGCGCCTCTTTAAGATATTTACATGATGAAGGTGTTGTTATCACGGATGACTATAAGTTCTATTCAGTAAGACTAAAGATGGATACTAAAGTGACGGATAGATTAAAATTTGGAATGAGTGCTACACCATCTTTTTCTAGACGAAGAGCTTTACCTACCTCTATACATAATCCTATCAGACAATCTCCATGGTTGCCTATTTATCATACAGAAGCAACATTACCATATATTAATAGAGGCGCTTATCCGGATGTAGGTGTAGGAGATTACTTCTTGGAGAATCATTTACTTAATAAAGATATAGATCCTAATGATGAATTTGGTTCTAGTAGACCTCGTACCTCAGGAGATATGAACCCTTATGCTCAATATGTTGAAAGAGAACATTATGAGAATAAAACGGCTTTATTAGGTTCTACTTACTTAAGCTACAAGTTAGCGGATGGGTTAACGGCTAAAACATCACTTGGTATTACGATAGAAAATCGTAAAAGAACTAGATGGAATGGTACTAAGCATCATGCAAGTGCAAGTAGAGCATCTTATCAATTACAAAATAGAGCTCGAAATAGAATTATCTCGGATAATACTTTATCCTATAATAGAGGAATTGGTCAGCATGAGATAAATACCTTATTAGGTGCTACGTTCCAAAAGAGAACCGCTCAAAATAGTGTCATTAATGGTTCTGGATATGCTAATGACTTATTGAAAAATTTACAGGGTGCAACTTTAGTTACCTTAGGTGAAGAAATCAATGCTGATCAAAATAAGATTGGTTATTTTGCTAGAATTAATTATGCTTTTGACAATAAATATTTGATTAATGCTTCTTTCAGACGAGATGGTAGTTCTGTTTTTGGTAGAGACCAGAAATGGGGTAATTTCCCTGCCATTTCTTTAGGATGGAATGCACATAACGAAAGTGCCTTGAGTGGTAGTGGAATAAGTAGATTGAAATTTAGAGTGAGTTATGGATTGACAGGTAATGAGAATTTCAATGTAGGTAGTACTATTGAAAATACTTACCCTTATTTGGCATTGTTGAGTAATACAAATGCGATTAATAACGGCGGTATTGCTTCTGGTGTTTCTCCGTTGAATATAGCCAATACTTTATTACAGTGGGAAGCTTCAAAAGAATTCAATCCTGGAATTGATTTTGGAATTTTGGAAAACAGAATAACAGGTTCGTTAGATTATTATGTTAGAACTAGTGATCAATTATTATTAGAAAACCCTGTTTCTTATGTTACAGGATTTGATGCAGGTATTGTAAATTTAGGAGAAGTAGAAAACCGTGGAATTGAGCTTGAATTGAGAACTAGAAATATTTCTACTAGTAATTTTAAATGGAATTCAGTCTTTATAGCATCAACTAACAAAAATGAATTACTCAGTTTTGGGGAATCTGATGGCGCATTATTAGAGGATGGGTTTGGTAGAAACTCTCAATGGATAAATGCTGTTGGTCACCCGATTTCTTCTTTTTATGGTTTTGTGAAAGATGAGGAATTAGCTAGAGAATTTTATGATTCACCTTTTATTCCAATTAATGGGGTGTCAGAAGATGTAATCGTGAAAGATTTAAATGGTGATGGTTTAATTACAAATGATGATAAGACGATTCTTGGAGACCCTTACGCAGATTTAGTATGGAGTTTAACTAATGAATTTATTGTTGGAAATTTTGATTTTTCTGTAATGATACAAGGAAGTCAAGGAGCTGAAATTAAAAATGTTGGAGACCAATATTTCGGTACGCACTGGCAAGGTAGCACTTCTGATGTAAATGCAGTTGTTGAGGCTGGGATAATCTCTCACGCTTCTTTCCTTCAACCAAGAATACATACAGACGAAATTGTTCAAAGTGCAGGTTATTTTTCTTTACGGAACATAAACATAGGCTATACTTTATCTCCAAGCCAATTATCACAATTAGGCCTAGGTTCAGTAAGAATTTATGCTTCTGGTCAGAATTTGATTTATAAGACTTCTGATGAGTATAATGGCTTCAATCCTGAATATATTGATAATAATAACAGCCCTAGAGCTTATGGATCTCAAAGAGCTGGTACGCCTTTATTTAGTACAGTATCATTTGGTTTGAATATTAACTTTTAAAATTTGAGTTACTAATTTCCAGTTGCCAATTGTGGGTTTGCACAACTCACAATTGGCAATTGGCAACTGGCAACTCGCAACAATAAAAAATAATGAAGAATATTAAATATATACTACTCGCAGTAATCGGAATTATGTTCCATTCCTGTGATACAAATGAGTTTTTTAAACCCATTGCCAGATTCGGCGATTGTAGTAGATGCATTCTTTGCGTCTGATGATGATGTTTTGGCTGGGATTACAGGTATCTATGATGCGATACAAGGGGTCAATGAAAATACTCAAACCAATATCACCAGAGCTAATCGAGGGATACAATTTGAGTACATGTTGTCTGAAATGCGTACAGATAATACGCGGACAGCAACAATAGAAGGGACTAAAGCTGATTTTCATAGATACAGAGTTAACCCTGATAATATCCAATCAGAAGATATGTATCAGTCTATGTACGAAGTTATTTTTAGAGCAAATAATGTCTTGAACTTTATGGATGTGGCAGATGCTGGAAATCGAGCAGCATATACAGCTGAAGCTAAGTTTTTAAGAGCTTTTGCTTATTTTAAATTAGTTCGATTATTTGGTGATGTGCCTTTGGTAACTAACGTTGTCACTCCTGACCAGACGGATTTACTTTTTACTAGAGCGGCTACTGCACAGATTTATGCACAAATCGTTTCAGATTTACAAGATGGAGTGGCTAATTTAGACAATGGCCATAAGTCAAGAGCGTCGAAAGCAGCTGCTCAAGGCCTTTTGGCAAAGGTCTACTTGACACAACCAGAACCTAATTATACAGAAGCTGCGGCATTATGTCAAAGCATAATTTCTAGTGGAGAATTTTCCTTAGAATCTAACTTTAGTGATGTATTTTACAATGAGTTGAATGATGAAATTATTTTTGCTATTCAATATGAATTAGGAAATTCACAAGAAAGTCAAAGCTTTTCTTCTGAATTTACTGCGACTATTCGTCAAGGTAGAGAAGATGGTCACAACATTGTTAATGATAATTTGGTAGCAGATTTTCAAGCAATTGGTGGAAATAGAACAGAAGTTTCCTATTGGAATGCAGGTAGATTTCTTGAAGTAGCCAAATTTTTACCTGAAGGTTCTGATATTACTGCTATTCCTCCTACTTACGGACCTAGTCCTCGAGATGCAGGTAATGATGTAATTGTTTTGCGGTACGCAGATGTGTTATTAATGCATGCAGAAGCTGTTTTAGCTGGTCGTGCAGAAACTTCTGATGGTACTGCAGTAGGTTCTTTTAATGCGGTTAGAGCAAGAGCTGGTATAGAAGCTGCTACATCAGTTTCTCAAACTTCATTACTTAGAGAAAGACGGGTAGAAATGGCATTTGAGAACCAACGTTTCTATGATTTACTAAGATTCGGTGTTGCTGATGCAGTATTAAGCGCTCATGCTAATGAAATGGGATACTCTAGTTACAATGCTAGACAGTTATTATTACCAATACCAGCAAGAGAAATTAATCTAAGTGGCGGGCTATTAACCCAGAATCCTGGATATTAAAAATCATAAATAATTAGGCTCTCTGGCAATTATAGCTTAGACAGTTGGTCTGAGTAGGCTGAATAAGCACTACTCCGATAACTGTCTAAGCTATAATTTGAAAGAAATGTCAAAGAGCTATAAATTGAATAAAATGAAAAATAAATTTAATTTGATTAAAAGGACAACTTTAATGTTCTTCAGCTTAGCTGTCTTAGCTTTTGCTTTTAATAGTTGTCAAAAGGCTTTTGAATTTGAACTACCAGATTCCAACTCAAGACCTGACCTCAATTTACCAATGGCTAACTTCTCCTATGCATCTACTGCAGAGGATTTCAAAACAGTTAAATTCAATAACCTTTCTTTTGAATCGACTACCTTCGCATGGGATTTTGGTGGTGGAGCTACCTCTAGTGAACAAGATCCTGTTTATACATTTGAGGCAGGAGAAGGTACTTATCCAGTAACCTTAACGGCTAGTGATGGAAGAGGAGAATCAAGTACCATATCTATTCAGGTTGTGGTGGTTGAAGGACCTTTCCAACCAATTATTTTAGAACCAGGTTTTGAAGATAATACCTTGCCTGATGGTTCTGGTGATGGACGTGATTCTTGGAGAACAAGTATCGGTGGTGTGATTCAGATTACTGGTAGTCCAGTAACATTTGGATCTCAAGGTGCCAAATTGCCTGATGATATGTCTCGTGTAGGTTATCAAGAAATTGTTGTAGAAGCTGAATCTAATTATGACCTAACATTTTGGTATACGTTAAAAACAGGTTCATCTGATCCTTTTGTTACAGTAGCTATTGTTGGTGTAACAGAATTCGGACCTATTACAACTAGGGAAGAGGCTGCTGCTGCAACGATTGCTTCCGTTACTGTAAACAACACGGACGATGAAGCTGAATATATAGAACAAAAATTATCTTTTGCTTCTGGAGCTAATGATAAAGTGGGAATTTATTTCTTTAATGGTCCAGTGGAAGCAAGGTTAGATAATTTCTCCATTGAAATTGGAGCTGCAGGTGCAGTACCTCCTTCGGCTGGATTTGATGTAAATCAGAGCGAGGAAAACTTTTTAGAATATACTTTTACTAACACCTCAAAGGATGGTGCAACCTACTTATGGGATTTCGGAGATGGAAATACTTCTACAGATGAATCTCCAACCCATGTTTATGCTACTCCTGATACTTATACAGTTACTCTTGAGGTAACAAGCGAGAATGGTTTGACTGGTACATTAGAAAAACCTGTGGATATTCAAGCACCTGTCACTGTTGATTGTAGTTGGGAAGTAGATCCTGAGGATTATCGAACGGTTCATTTCACAGATGCTTCGATTGGTGCTGTAGAATTATTGTGGGAATTTGGAGACGGTTTTCAATATACAGGAATGAGTAATTCCCATACTTATCGAGAGGATGGTATTTATACTGTAACCTTGACTTCTACGAGTATAACTGGGCTTCAAGATTCTAAGCAATTTATGGTGACCATTGCTCAGGGATTTGTCGCATCGATTAGTGAAGCTAGTTTTGAAGATAACGACCCTTCTGCTGCTGCTTGTGGTTCGAAGTTAGATGGTCGTGATTGTTGGAGAAATAGTGCATTAGGAGGAGTAATTCAGATTACATCAGGACCAACAGTAACAGGCTCTCAAGCGGCTAAGTTACCTAGTGACGGTTCTCGTATTGGTTATCAACGAATTGGTGTAGAGCCTAATACGATATATAACGTGACTTTTAATTATACGATGAAAACAAGTCCTGAAGGAAGTTTAACTGTTGCTATTTTAGATGGTTCTACTTTGACTGATATATCTCAAGTACCAGGAGCTACGATTGCTTCTGTTACCGTAAATGATCAGACGGATGCTAATGCTTATGTCACAGAAACTATAACTTTCAATTCAGGAGGTAGATCAGAAGTAGCTCTCTTCTTCTCAAATGAAGGAGTAGAAACTAGGCTCGATGATTTCTCAATAGAAGCTGGTGAAGCGCCAATGATTATTGAAGGTGGATTTGAAGATAATACTTTAGCAGATGGTACAGGTGACGGTCGAGACTCATGGAGAAACAGCCTAGGTGGAGTTATTCAGATTACATCTGGTCCAGTAGTAAGTGGTTCTCAAGCAGCTAAGTTGCCTTCTGGTGGTGATCGTGTTGGTTATCAATTAGTTTCAGTGTCGCCTAATACGGCATATACGCTTACTTATAATTACACGATGAAAACGAGCCCTGAAGGAAGTCTGACGGTGTCTATCCTAGATGGTAGAACATTGAACGATCTATCTGAAGTTCCTGCGGCTACAATTGCTACGAGCATGGTTAATGATCAGACGGATGCCAATGCCTATATCACAGAAACTATCAATTTCAATTCAGGAAGTAACACAGAGATAGCAGTCTTCTTCTCAAATGTAGGTGTCGAATGTAGATTAGACGATATTTCATTAGCGCTTTCACAAGGTTTTATACCTATGGTTTCTCAAGGTGGTTTTGAAGATAACACTTTACCTGATGGATCAGGTGATGGTCGGGACTCTTGGAGAAATAGTTTAGGAGGAGTTATTCAAATTACATCAAGTCCAACAAATAGTGGGTCTCAGGCAGCCAAATTACCTTCTGGTGGTGACCGAGTCGGATTACAAACTTTAGCAGTAGAACCTAACACAAATTATAGAGTTTCCTTTTTCTACACAATGAAAACGGACCCTATGGGAAGTTTAACAGTGTCTATTTTAGATGGTACTGGAAGTACGTTGACAGATTTGTCTCAAACTGCTGCAGCTACCATTGCTTCGGTTACTGTAAATGACCAAACGGATGCCAATGCTTATATCATGCAATCTATAGAATTCAATTCTGGTGGAAATTCAGAAATATCTATCCTTTTCACTAATGAAGGTGTCGAGTGCAGAATAGACGATATTTCAATTACAACGCTTTAATTTATTGAAAAAATAAAATCGCAAGGTGACTATATTTTAGGTCACCTTGTGATTTTTTTTCCAAGTTACAGTCAAGATAATGGATAAAAACTTATTTGAAGTTATAAAAACCTACAGCTGTAGATTTAGAAGATTTGGCTACTATTCTTTTATGTTGGTTATAATGACGCTTGTTGGGTGTGGAGAAGCAAATCGGTCTCTTATTTCATCTTCTGAAGCTGCTAAACCAGTAGAAGGAATTGATTACTTTTTACCGAAGATTGATTTAAATAATTGGAAAGTAACCTTGCCAATTGGGAAACCAAGTGAGATAAAACCTCCTGCAATATTAGACTACCCAAATTTAGACGTCCTAAAAGAATTTATGTATAATGATTCTACTGATGGTTCCTTGGTTTTTTATACGCATCCTGGTGCCTCTACTAGAAACTCTTCTTATTCTAGAACAGAATTAAGAGAACAGATGGTACCTGGTAGCAATAAAACAAACTGGACTTTTGCCCAAGGTGGACGAATGAAAGGTACCTTGGCTGTAGCCGATGTATCTATGGAGAAAAATGGGAAACCATCCAAAGTGATTATTATGCAAATACATGGCCGATTGACCAACGAACAAAGAGATTTAATAGGAGAAGATGATAATAATGCACCGCCTGTGCTCAAAATTTATTGGGACAAAGGTGGTAGAATCCGAGTGAAAACTAAAGAATTAAAAGATGTTAATGTCTCTGAAACGGAAATCTTAAAGACGAGTGCATGGACTGATGATAAGGGGCATAATTTTAAAACTAATGTAGGCAATGATAAATTTACTTTAGAAGTGATTGCTTCTGAGGGTAAATTGGAGGTGATTCTAAACGAAGAAGAATCAGTAGTTTATGATAATATCCATATGCAAAAATGGGGGATTTTTGAAAATTACTTCAAAGCAGGGAATTATCTACAATCAAAATCTCCTGACAGTTTTGCCAAAGTGAAATATTATGATTTAGCAATAAGTCATTAAGTCATTAAGTCATTAAGTCATTAAGTATTTAAATAATTAAACTAGTTCAAATGGGAACTGCTGCTTTTTATGCTTGAAAAGCATCAGTCCAATTTTTTAAAAAAATTAGCCATTTCAATTGAGTAAACTCCTACAATATTTAAAAGGTATCGGGCCTGGCATATTTGCCATTGGCTATACTATTGGAACAGGAAGTGTTACAGCAATGGTCGTTGCTGGCAGCCAATATGGTATGCAGCTATTATGGGTTTTGTTTTTTAGTTGTTTATTCTCTTGGGTTTTAATGGAAGCTTATGGACGTTATTATTTAGTAACTGGGGAGACAGCCTTATACAGTTTTAGAAAGAATTTAAAATTTGGAAACCTTATTGGATTGTTAATAATCGCTGGGATTTCTTTTGGACAGTGGAATTCATTAATAGGTATTTTAGGAATCTCTTCCAATGCTATTTTTGAGACCTTGGTCTTATTTTTTCCAGATTTAGCGGGCAATTCTTATTGGGGAATTTTAATCATAGCCCTTGCAATTATTGTTATTTTTTACAGTGCACTACTCAAGGGCAGTTATACCCTTTTCGAAAATATATTAATTCTATTTGTATCCTTGATGGGCATTTCTTTTTTACTGTCATTTTTTGTGGTTTTACCACCTATAGATGCCGTAGCAAAAGGGATGATTCCTAGCATTCCACAAGTAGAAGGTGGAAGGATGTTAGTAGCCGCCTTTGTAGGAACTACTATGGCAGCCGCTACTTTTTTGTCCAGGCCTTTATTTATTCAAGGTAAAAATTGGACCATAGAAAATTTGAAAGACCAACAGAAAGATGCCCTATGGGCAGCCATTCTAATTTTTATGATTAGTGGGGCGATTATGGCAGTGGCAATGGGGGCCTTTTTTCAAGAAGGAAAAGTGATAACCAAGGTATTGGATATGGTGTCTACCTTAGAACCAATTGCTGGAAGATTTGCCATAGTTATCTTTTTTATGGGGACATTAGCAGCAGGTTTATCTTCTATTTTTCCAATTTTAATGATTACACCAATTTTAATTGCAGATTATCAAAAGGGGGAACTTGATTTAAAATCAACCCAGTTTAAAGTATTAACAGGCATGGCTTGTTTGATGGGGTTAACAGTTCCTGTTTTAGGTGTGAATCCTATTAATGCACAAATATTGACTCAAGTTTTTAATGTTTTTGTTTTGCCTATTGTAATTATTGGAATGATGATTTTAATCAATAGAAAATCTTTGATGGGAGAACATAAAGCAGGAATAGCATTGAATTTTGGAATGGCCGCAGCATTGGTATTTGCCATCATCATTTCTTATAATGGAGTAGTTGCAATTTTGAGCCAAATGTAAAATGGCTTAGACAATAGTTTATTAATAAAAATGAAGAGAAGAGAACACTTAAAAATATTAGGTACAATTGGTATGACCAGTCCTTTAAATTCGATTTTTTCGTCCACTTTGGAATATAAGGATACACCCAAATTTGATATCCATCTTTTTTCCAAACACCTCCAATGGTTAGACTATGAGGGAATGTCAAAAGTGGCAAAAGAAATTGGTTTTGATGGATTAGATTTGACGGTTCGTCGAAAAGGACATGTTTTACCTGAAAATGTGGTACAAGATTTACCAAAAGCGGTGAAAGCAATGGAAAGGTATGGCTTAAAAGCAGATATCATGACCACCAATATTACCAGTATTCAAGAACCAAATACAGAGAAAATACTAAAAACAGCTAGCCAATTAGGTATTAAAAGTTACCGAATGGGTTGGCTAAAATACAATGATAATCAGCCCATTGGTGAACAAATAGAGGGGTTCAAAGCCCAGTTGAAAGAACTGGAGCAAATGAATGAATTTTATAACATTAGAGGGGATTATCAAAATCATTCAGGGACAAGTTTAGGTGGGGCAATTTGGGATATTTGGTTGTTAATCAAAGACTTCAACCCTGACTGGATTGGCTGCCAATTTGATATTCGTCATGCGATGGTAGAAGGATTTAAATCCTGGGAAGTCGGGTTGAAATTATTAAAAAATCATATAAAGACCCTAGATATTAAAGACTTCATTTACCTAAAAAAAGAAGATGAATGGATGGTGCATAATGTACCTTTAGGTGATGGAGCTGTAGATTATAAAAAATATTTTCAATTATTAGAAGAATTAAATATTCATCAGCCAATATCTGTTCATGCAGAATATGATTTAGGAGGAGCAAACCATGGGGCCGGAAAATTAACCATCCCTGCAGAAAATGTAGTTGCAGCATTAAAACAAGATTTACATCGCTTAAAATCTTTGTTGCAATAACTACATTAGTATTGACCATTATTAAAATAAATTAGATAAAAAATGACAATAAAAAATCGTATTTCATTATCAACCTTTTTTATCCTTAGTACTTTTCTACTGCTAAGTAGTTGTTCCGACGCACCTAAGGTAGCTGAAGCGACATCGGCAGTACAAGAAAAGGTCTATCCGAGTGCAGTTATTCCGTTCTTCAATCATTTTAAATTGATTTTAGGGGATGGATCTAATGCTGGTCATCCAATTGATTTTGAAAATAAAGATTTCTTTTTTACCAAAAATGATGAAAAGGATAATTGGGTAGTTTATAAATCTCCGAATGCAGGTAACACGCATGGAACTTCAAACAATATAAGAACAGAACTCGCTCAGTCTAAAAAATGGTCCGCAATGTCAGAAGCGAAATTGACGGGAACCTGCAAAGTAATGAATGTATCTACCACAGGCGATGCTCGAGTAGCTGCTTCGTATTCTGTGGTCATTGGGCAGATTCATAGTGCAGATGGACATGAAAATGAACCGTTTAAATTATTTTACAAAAAATTTCCGGGACATAAAAAAGGCTCTGTTTTTTGGAACTATGAAATCAATACCGCTGGTGATGATAATTCTGGAAGATGGGACTATTCCTACCCGATTTGGGGCTATGATTTTTCTGTTATTGGAACTAATCCAACTGATTTTCCACCAGAACCAGAGGATGGGATTGAGCTAGGGGAAGAAATGACTTATGAAGTTGAAGTGAAGGAAGGTATAATGCGCTTAAAATTCATGAGTGAAGGGCATGAAACAAAAACCTTTACAAAAAATTTAATCGAGTCGGAATATGCCACTAAGGAAGATATGCCTGAGCAAGTTCAAAATCTGTTTGTGCCAATAGGTCAAGACGGGGTAGAACGCGCTAAAGCTTATACAGGCGAAGGATTATTTTTTAAACAAGGTTCTTACAATCAAACAAATGGAAAAGACCCTGTAGTAAATAAGGTCTGGTGTGCTGGTGCAGAAACACATGGGGGAGATATTCAAAAACAATATGCGGATGGAAATTATGCAGAGGTTTGGTTTAAAGAAGCAACCATTGATATTCCTGAGGATGCTATATCAAATGATGGATATTTCGCAGCAAATGATGGGTTGAGTAAAAAAATAGTTACTCCTAACGAGGTTATTCCTTTTATGGATAAATTTAAAATGTTGATGGGTGATGGAACAAATGTAGAAGATATCACAGCATTTAGTCATAAAGATTTTTTCTACACCGTAATTGACGGAACGATGCGTTGGGTGGTCTACAAAACACCAAATTCAGGGGTGACCTCCAAAAATTCTAGTAATACAAGAACAGAATTACATGAAAAAAGAGAATGGACGCCAGAACAAGGAGGGAAGCTAACAGGTTCCTGTAAAGTTATGCACGTTTCAACTTCTGGTGATGCAAGAGTGGCGGCTTCATATTCCACAGTTATTGGTCAAATACATAGTGGTGAAGGCCATGAAAATGAACCTTGTAAAATATTTTACAAAAAATTTCCTGGTCATAGCAAAGGTTCTGTTTTTTGGAATTACGAAATCAACACAGCTGGTGATGATAATTCAGGAAGATGGGACTATTCTTATCCAGTCTGGGGTAACGATATGTCTGTTGTGGGAGCAAGTCCGACAGATTTTCCTAAAGAGCCAGCAGATGGGATTGAGTTAGGGGAGGAGTTTAGTTATGAAATAAATGTCCATAAAGGGATTATGTACTTAACTTTTAAAAGTGAAGGGCACGAAACGAAAACCTTTACTAAAAACTTGATCCAATCAGAATATACGACAAAGGCTGATATTCCTGAACAAACGCAAAACCTATTTGTACCCATTGGTCAAGATGGAGTAGAGCGTAAAAATGCTTATGCTGGAGAATTAAATTATTTCAAGCAAGGGGCTTATAATCAAACGAATGGAAAAGACCCAGAAAAAAACATGGTTTGGTGTGCTGGGGCAGAAACCTATGGTGGAGATATAGCCAAACAATATGCCAATGGAGATTATACAGAAGTGTGGTTTAAAGCTGCAACAGTAGGTATGAGTTCAGCTCCTAATAAATAAGGAACGCGATAAAAAAAATTAGATTCTCGTCAAAGAAATGAGCTACCTAAGTGGTTCATTTTAAACCTCTCTGGCTTTTGCCAAAAGGAAAAAAGAGTGAGAGCCAATTAATTCATTGACTTTAAAGAATCTGAATTTAATAATATACCAATTCAAGAAAAATAATAAAATATCATTTAAAGTAACACGGATTATTAATCCGAATCATAAACATAATATATAAAAAAATGCAAAGATTTAGTGAGAAATACATCATCTCAAAAGCAATGGAATGGGAAGAGCTTGGAGGAGGAGTATCCAGAAAATTCTTAGGTTACGATAACCAAATTATGATGGTAAAAG
>CANNZV010005835.1:0-23085 GCA_947561585.1 Caprella mutica | reverse complement strand
CGGCAATTCCACAGCAGCCACACGGCAATTCCACAGCAGCCTCACGGCAATTCCACAGCAGCCTCACGGCAATTCCACAGCAGCCACACGGCAATTCCACAGCAGCCAGCACGGCAATTCAACAGCAGCCACACGGCAATTCCACAGCAGCCACACGGCAATTCCACAGCAGCCACACGGCAATTCCACAGCAGACTCACGGCAATTCCACAGCAGACTCACGGCAATTCCACAGCAGACTCACGGCAATTCCACAGCAAGACTCACGGCAATTCCACAGCAGACTCACGGCAATTCCACAGCAGACTCACGGCAATTCCACAGCAGACTCACGGCAATTCCACAGCAGACTCACGGCAATTCCACAGCAGACTCACGGCAATTCCACAGCAGACTCACGGCAATTCCACAGCAGACTCACGGCAATTCCACAGCAGACTCGCGGCAATTGCACAGCAGACTCGCGGCAATTGCACAGCAGACTCACGGCAATTCCACAGCAGACTCGCGACAATTGCACAGCAGACTCGCGGCAATTGCACAGCAGACTCGCGGCAATTGCACAGCAGACTCGCGGCAATTGCACAGCAGACTCGCGGCAATTGCACAGCAGACTCGCGGCAATTGCACAGCAGACTCGCGGCAATTGCACAGCAGACTCGCGGCAATTGCACAGCAGACTCGCGGCAATTGCACAGCAGACTCGCGGCAATTGCACAGCAGACTCGCGGCAATTGCACAGCAGACTCGCGGCAATTGCACAGCAGACTCGCGGCAATTCCACAGCAGACTCGCGGCAATTGCACAGCAGACTCGCGGCAATTCCACAGCAGACTCACGGCAATTCCACAGCAGACTCACGGCAATTCCACAGCAGACTCACGGCAATTCCACAGCAGACTCACGGCAATTCCACAGCAGACTCACGGCAATTCCACAGCAGACTCACGGCAATTCCACAGCAGACTCACGGCAATTCCACAGCAGACTCACGGCAATTCCACAGCAGACTCACGGCAATTCCCACAGCAGACTCACGGCAATTCCACAGCAGACTCACGGCAATTCCACAGCAGACTCACGGCAATTCCCACAGCAGACTCACGGCAATTCCACAGCAGACTCACAGCAGACTCACGGCAATTCCACAGCAGACTCACGGCAATTCCACAGCAGACTCACGGCAATTCCACAGCAGACTCACGGCAATTCCACAGCAGACTCACGGCAATTCCACAGCAGACTCACGGCAATTCCACAGCAGACTCACGACAATTCCACAGCAGACTCACGACAATTCCACAGCAGACTCACGACAATTCCACAGCAGACTCACGACAATTCCACAGCAGACTCACGACAATTCCACAGCAGACTCACGACAATTCCACAGCAGACTCACGACAATTCCACAGCAGACTCACGGCAATTCCACAGCAGCCTCACTGCAATTGCACAGCAGATTGGGGCAGTTACATGGAAGATTGGGGCAGATTCACGGCAGTTGCATAGCATATCGGGGTTAGATTTTCTATTCACAGTTTATACATAGGGTGAACTCGCGCACTGCGCAGTTTCACATTGGGTGAATTTGCGAAGTGCGCAAGTACACCCGGTAATTGCGCAAAATTCACCTGGTTTATCCCCACGATCTTTGCGCACAGTTTTTCGATGATTACTTTTTTTCTATTGAACTTAGAGTTGAAACTTGGTGTGCACCTAGGTCTACCCTTCATCTATCTGCACACAAAATATCAGATTGCTGACTTCTCTAGTTTTTTCGTAAAATCAAAGTATGCGGAAAATGCGCAAAGCCACCCGGTCCGACGCTACCCACAGAACATTTAATAGAAGAAGTGTAGATCCCATTATATTACTTTTGAGAGCCGTTTACAGTGTCATCACTTCAACTAGAGCCACTTAGCCAATCATAGGCTTCGTTTCACCAGTTCTGTTTGAGTCCATTATTTTGAATGCGTTACGCGTATTACAACGGAAATGGTGTCAGTTTGTTGCAAAGAAGATTAGTTTATTATTGCTTAGTAGCTGGGCTATATAATATTTATATAATAGTGTACATAATTTGGTAGGAAGATAATTATGGTTTCCAGCAAAGATAATGCTTCATAAGCATTTCTTTGAAATGCTGTTAAAGAAAACTTGCAAGTTTAAATATCCAACTGAAGTAAATTCTCAGTCCGTCATAGCGTCCATTGATCGGCATAGCAGACACTTTTCTGGTACATGTAACGTCCGTTGTATGAGCTTTACGGTACAAAATATATCTTGACAATCGGCCACGCTAAGCATCAAAGGGTTGGATTGATGCTACCAAAAAACTGGGACAGGTTGCTATCATTTGTACAGGATTCAGTTGGCACTTGCAAGAAATGCTCGCACTTTTACTCGTTCATGAAAGAAGGTGCCAATTCAGACTGAACCTGGTAGTGACCAAAAGAAATGCATGGGGTACTGCATAGACTGCTGAATGGTGTGGTCAACTTATCAATGTAGTGAAGAGATTTTCAGAAGAACATCGCGAGAATGTCCCAGAGTGTAGCACTTAATGCTTTGAAGCTGGCGAATCTTTGTGTGCAGCAAAATAATATGTATTTCTTGTTATTAATCAATAAAAATCCACTCTTACTGAACATTTTTGTGAATTATTTTTTGTCAGTATAACTACAATTAAAAGCCACTGAAAAATATCAAAAATCTTGAAACACACAGTATTCTGGAGACTGGAATCATGGTGTGAATGAAACACAGAATAATAAATAAATACATTAATAATTCATTATATTATAATTAAATGTAAGCAAACAGACTAGCCATAATTATGCCAAATTATAAAATAAAATTTAGCTTAAAACTCCGTTTGGCAAATTGACATTCTTGTATCATATAACAATGTTCACAATGATACAATATTCATTGCCAGGAAAAGAAAATCATTTATTTTACAATTTTACATAGTACATACCATGATGTTTACCCTTCATGACAATTGAAGGGTCCACTCCAATTGATGACTCTGTTGGAGTTTAGCAAACCTTAAAATACAGTAATAAATTATTGGGAACTATATAATCTGCAGCATTTAGCCTCTAAGGGCTCTAAAATTCATCTGTTAGCACAGAGTGGCTGCCAGTCTAAAAAGTGTTTTTTCAATCATTTTTCAAATTTAAACATTTTTGCATCATTATCAGACCTCTAACAAGCACATTCCTACAAAGAAAAGTTAAAAATATATGCATATTAATTCTCATCTGAGTCATCTTTTATATGTTAAACTTTATAATTAATTCCTATGTTCCCCCAGGTAGTAAAGCCAGGCGCACTGGCAGCAGAAACTGGTAAATTGTTTGATCTCTTATTCTGTTTGTAGCAAAATTATTGTAAATATAGGAATTAATTCAAAATTGTTCAGAGGAGAATATCCCTAACATCTCCCATATTCTGCAGACTGGTAGTAAAATATGTCTCAACGGTGTATAGAATCACCGAATCGGACCAATTGAGTACCAAAACGGACCAATTGTGGTCCAAATGGACCAATTGTGGTCCAGCCAGTCTGCAGAATGTGTCTTCTCCCACAGAGACTTTAATTCGAGAGAGAGCTACTCTCTGACTCTCAGCAGCAGATTCAGAATCTCACGCAGCTAAATTAATAGTAACATAGGAATTAATTCAAGATCTCCCGCAGAGATCTCCAATTTCTAAAATTTAATCAAAAACTCCCGCAGAGTCTTGGAAAAATGTTCAATATTCTGCAGACTGGCCGATTAGATCCGGTTTGGTCCCCATTTGGTCTGTTATGGTCCCCAATCGGTCCGTTTTGGTCCTCAATCGGTCCGTTTCGGTGATTCTATTTTGGTACCCCATGTTGAGCTCAACTCACCCCATGTATAAGAGTATGTCAGTTGAAGCCAATTAATTTGCTTAGATTTAAAAAGGTCAAAATTCAGATATGTCTAATTCGCTTAAAATTTTGAATTAATTCCTATGCTCCCATGTTAATTTTGGCTTGAAATCTTCAAAAAATGAGAGAAAATTGGCTTTGCTCAGAATTTTTGTGAAATTTTGGCTCAAAATTGGCTTACAATTTTCCAGCCCCTGAAACATGGAACTCACCTTTTTTAATGGAGAGTTTGTGACAGTCATTTTGAGCCCTTCAATTACAAATGCCCGGCCAAATGGCAAGAAATATCTAATTTTTTCTTATGCTATACAAATTATACAATGTAATTTTGAATAGAATTTATGATAATTTTATAATTTTGGTCTTGGAGAGAAATTGTTATTTAACTTACCTACCTATTTTTGGAGAGAGCTGGAAAGACAAATACCTAGAGAGTTTATGAATCATACTATTTTACTTGGATGTTCTCATGTTAATTAGCTTAATTTTGGCTTGAAATTTTCAAAAATGAGCCAAATTGGGTTGACTCATTTTTTTCTGAAATTTTGGCTCATATATTGGCTTGCAGTTTACAAGCCTCTCTCTGCGGCTCTGCCTCAAACTTCTAAATTACCCATGTTTAAGAGGAACTGTGCTTCTGAGGCTCTGAAACATGGGTAATTTGGAAGTTTGGATATTCCCTACAATTAATCAAATCAGGTTGACCATTAATATTACTTCAAGCACTTGTGAGTTGTGACTTATGAATTAATCCATATACACCTAGCCAGGTTGACAGACGTTTCGTCAACAGGACTTTTCGTTGACAGGACTTTTCGTCGACAAGACGTTTCGTCTACAAATTTACATAAGATTAACACACTAATGTTACAAAACATGTACTTTGACAGAATAATGTATCACACGATCAAATTATGAAATAAAATACTGGTAAGGAGGAAAACTATCAAATAAATTTCAATTGTTTGTCTACTTTAATACTAAACCAAAACTATTCAATAATAACAAATTATTGCAAAGTAATTTGAAAAATTGTATATGCAAGACAAAACTAAAAAATATATGTCATATATATCGCATCAAATAATGAAATCATTGAAATCTAAATGACTGTATCCACACTCAAAAGAACATTCTTATGTCTAAATCTTTGTCTATAAGTAGCCGTGTGTCACAACTGCCTATTAGTATCTTGCCGTGTTAATTGGCTTGGGTAAATGTGACGTTTCGAGTACTTTAAGAATATCAATAATAATTTATTAGTTCAACAATATTATGTAATAAGCTCATATTTTTTCTTGGAGGATCACAAATTCAAAGATGGGATATCGTTCGATAACTCTGAACTTTTAGTATTTTGAAGCCAACAACTGGATTCAAAGAATCACTTTTTGGTAAAACAATAACCTAAGTATCGACAGACATTCAACAGCAAGTTTTTTATATTAAATCTAGATTTTAATCTAGGATTACCACTCAATTACAGAAAACTCGCAGTAGTCAAGTTTTCGAGTATGGTACCAATATTCTGATTAAACAGAAAAATCTTTCAAAAGCCAAAATATGAATTTAATTTTTTTTAATAATTAGTTTCAATATTATTGTAGTCGGTAGTCATGATACTGCCACAAATGATTTGAAACTCCTTTTAATATGTATTTCCTAATAAAATTGTGACACACGGATGGACGCGGCTCTTATTATAGTATCTAGTGTATTTGCCCGTTAAGAATAACGTGTTATCAATTGCATCACTATCAATATTTGTGTAATTTAACTATCTTCACTTTGGTCTGTGACCTCATATTTAAATGGAGCTATTAACTGAGTAATGACAATAATAATATAATTATATCGTATCTAATATTTCATAGACATAGAGTAAATAAATTTTATGACAGAGGTTGCAAATAGTTCTTTAAAAATACTTGCTCTGTAGATTTTAAATATTTTCAGCTAATTAAATCATTTATTTCACTCATATTAGAATTGATATTAAAGCTACCACTTGTTAACATATTTAGCCTAATTTCTGAATATTTCCAAAAGTGTGACAGACCACAGACAGACAAATAAATATAAAGAAACAATTTATGGAGGGTGATAAATGAAATGTAAATTATTGAGCGGAAATATTATTGTTTTAATTTTATAATCACAAACGTAACTCGAACCACAATTTTTAAATTACTTTAAAATAACCTGTTATTATTGAATAGTTTTGGTTTAGTATTAAAGTAGTAAAGCTATTGAAATTTATTTTCAATTCAAGTTATACAATTATCCTATTTTGTAATTTGATCGTTTGATACATTATTCTGTCGAAGTACATGTTTTGAAACATTAGAGCGTGTTAATATCCCATTTATGAAAATTTGTCAACGAAATGTCTGTCAACGAAATGTCTGTCGACAAAACGTCTGTCTACGAAACGTCTGTCTACGAAACGTCAGCACACCACCTAGCAAGGCTACCTATACAAATCATTTTTCTGAGAACAGAAAAAGAGATCTCTACTAACAGTCTAACACATTAACTCCTAGTTTCAACAAACTGGGAAGAGTCCCAAGAGGATGGAAATTAGAATACCTATTTAAAGTTTTAAACAACTGTCTCTTTTGTAGTAGTTAGGTAGTGCTTTTCAGAATAAAGTCTCAGACGAGGCCGCCGGAATCAACTCTAATATATATATATTTTTTTTGCATGGCACCATCCTGTCCATCCTAAAAGGCTAAACATAATTTATACCCGGGATCTAGGTAGCTACCTACTATAATAGTACCATTATTGCAGGATCTTCGAAGATATCAATTTTTCAATTGCATATTAGCTAGGTAAGTATGTACCTAACTATATTACCTTATAGGTAAATAAACAGTAGCCGATAACAAACTTAATCAATTTTCGATAGAAAGTAACTAGGTCTCTAGGCTAACTAGGAACGAACTTTTCACAGTTGTTATCATGTTATTCAAACTGACATTTGACACGGTAACTAGACTACATCGAAAAGATCCTCGACAGTAGGTAGCAACTTCCCTTCAAAAATTGAACTATTTTAACAATTACTAACTAGGTAGGTCTAATAGCCGTATAGGCAACTGTAAATTTACAATAAACATTAAAAATAGGCACATGGACAGAGTCCCCAAACCTAAAAAAAGAAGTAAGTAAACAATTTGATTACTTTCATTTAAATTCGGGTTGGTGATAAAAGCAAAAGGTACTATGAAAATACATAATATTAAATTCTTAAATTACAATTTTCTAATTCCTATTAATTTCAAATCTTACCAATTTTTCGAAGAATGTAACCAAACCAAAGATTCTATAGCTACAGTAAGATATACACTATAACTCTTGAAAGGATTAGTAGACTCAGCGTTGACAATTTTTTTTATTATACTCAAGCCACAGTACAGAGAATATATAGTAGGTATCCCAGAGCTATAGGGGGGATATTACGCGTGTCCCGGTAGGCTGTGACGTCACATGTCAACAATGGTGCGTACGTTTGTACGTACAGTACAAACACAAAAGATGGCTGCAACACACCCAACTTTTGTTAAATAACGTTTTCGGTGATATTTTTTTTAATTCCACATTACCGCATGCTATTATCCAATCTTTATAGACATACGAACGAAAATTAAAAAATGACTGTTGATGAAATTGCTACTGGTCTTTTTACACCCAAAATAGTAACAAATTTTTAGTCTTGAAGAAGATGATTTATTCAAGATAATTAGATCATTAGTCAGATCGGTCGCGTTGGCCGCCATCTTAATTCTCTATTCCACGTGACCCACAGCAATTCTGTTTACTATGACGTGACCTCTTGTTTACATACATGACGTCACAGCCTACCGAGAATAAATTTGAATAATACATGTAACTGGGGTACTATACTATTCTATGTACTGTGCTCAAGCTTTCAAATTGATATCCAATTCATCATCAGGAGAAGTAGGTACATCTATACTCTCCCATATTTCTGTATCAAAAGTACGTTGTGGCGACATCTGGATTTGAAAGCGGGAACTAAAGAAACAACAACATTTGGTGTTGATAAAAACATTGAAAGTTTCAATCACAGAACATTGAATAAGAAGAAGCTCAGATCGAACGTGTACACATGGTGTACACTGTCGTAAAATTTCAACCAATCACGTCCATTGATCGCTGACGTCACTATAAACACTCTCTCGAAAACTGTTTGAGCGTGCATTCTACCTCAGCTCATTATCTTTGCTGGGAGTCATATTTTCCTACCAAATTATGTACACGATTATCTATATTCTATAGCCCAGCTACTAAGCAATAATAAAATAATCTTCTTTGCAACAAACACAAACTGACACCATTTCGGTTGTAATACGCATTCAAAATACGGACTCAAACAGAACTGGTGAAACGAAGCCTCTGATTGGCTGAGTGGTTCTAGTTTAAGTGACGTCACTGTAAACGGCACTCAAGAGTAATATAATGGGATCTACACTTCTTCTTCTATTCAATGTTCTGTGGTTTCAATGTTCAACTGAAACAAGCTTTCAATAAGAAAAAAATAAGTAAATAACTTTTCTGTTGACTTCTGCCTGAACACTGAAACTTTTCAATGTTTTGATTAACACCAAAATGTTGTTGTTGCTTTAGCTCCCGCTTTCAAATCCAGATGGCGCTTTTTGAAACACCAATTTCTGAGAGAGATCTTAGTGTATTAGGGTAGCATGGGGCAAAGCCCCTATAAACAACGGTCTATCGATTCGATATATCTTTTTGTGTCGAATTCAAAGATGGGACAGCGGATGTCTAAATTAATTAATTAATTTTAATCGAATCAATACATGAAAAAAACCTGAAATCGTCATCATAAATCTCCTTCTATTTTAGATGTCGAATCAAAATATATTTTAATACATCGAAAATCAGTAACGAAATCGATAGACAGATATTTTTCTATGAAAACGATGCATAAATCTAGATATAAAAACGATGTGTATTCGATGCGTGTAAAAAGTTATAGAAAAGCTGTTATGAGTCTCATATTTTCTGCCGTCTGTTTTAGTCTTATAAAAATACAGTGAAACTCCTGAGTTATTAAATTTTTGTTTCTTCATAACTCAAAGCCTCTTCATAACTCAGGGACACTGATTCTTTTCTATGATTAAAATCTTGGAGAAAAATACGGTCTTTGAGTGAGAACTGGAACGAAATTCATGACGTATATCGTTTTATATAATTGAAACAAATTTGAAAATACTTCATAACTCCGCGGTGCATTTCATAACTCAGGTCCTTCATTACTCGAGTGAACTAATTACTCACCTATATATACTGAGTGAGACTTAATCTATGGTCAAATTTTAATTTATTCATTGAAATTTCATCACAGAGCTTTCATCTTTATTTGGCTAAGCCTAAGTCATGGCCTCAAAACATTTTCTTTAACTTGAACTCATAGAGAATGAAACTTTAAAGGTCCTCTCCAATCAAATATTTTTATTGCTTTATTTAACGAGGCTAATGTTTCTTATCATTTTGCTGCAAACTGCATCGAATTTATTAGCATATTTTTAATTTTATATGCTTTTAAATATTTTTATAATCAAAACTCTACAAAACCTACTTTACTTCCGACTTTCTAATTTAAAAAATTTTCAGCCTGAAGAAGAAGAATGTACACCATTTGTTTTGATTGTCAACTAGGTATTAGGTTTAATAAATCTATTTAATATTCGTATAAAGGTATAAAATTGAATGAACTTATAATAGAAACGTTTAGTCGTTTATATACTTTAGGAAAAAATTAATATCTAAAATAAAGGCCGAAAACGCATGAATTGATTATAAATTCAAATTTGAAATCAAAACGAAGAGTGTACAATCTTCTTCTTGAGCATCAGATTAGTGATTCGCTCAATTGTTGCTCACAGAGTATTAAAAAACTTTAAAAACAAATTATAAAATATATACTAAACAGAATTGTATGCTGTTTGCAGAATAATGATCGTAGACCTTAGTTCTATAATATTATGTTATAAACTCATTTTTTTCCCGGAGCCTGGAGAGGACCTTTAAGGAGTTACAATTTTATAAAAAAAATTGACAATCTTATTATGTACAATTTGTAATAAGAATAAGTGGTGATTTTGGTTATAAAAGCGGTGTTTGTCTATATAGTAATATTCACTTTAAAATATCTCAAAATATCTCCAAGTGGTTTAATATCAAATTTTTATTTTTTATTACGGTAGCACAGAGCAAAGATACATGTACCTGACCGCGCGATATCTGCATGGATGCAGGTTCGATACCAGGACAAGTCACTTAATTACTTCCCATTTAGTTTGTATTTAACATTATTTATTTAAATTGATATGTACTCAACCTAAGTAAATTATATGCAATTAAGTAAAAGATTCAATTTTAATTTTTGAATTTATTTGCTTATTGGATATTGAGTGGATATCGTTTTCGAAGCATATTAGATATATAATCGGTTCGATAAAGATTCCCTATGTTAGTAGCAAAGATTTGCTTCTTTTTATTAATTTCTAATCGACGCATAATTTGTGACTTTTCATCTCGAAATACACGTATTGTCGATGCCGTCTAGTGGTGCACGGCATCTTCGAATCGAAGCCAAAACGATGTCAGAAAGCGGATTCTAGCTCTATTTTTGAATTCATTTCGAGAAAAGCCTTCTATCCAGATGACGTCATTTCGATGCTGCATTGTTTACTGGGGTGGCACCCCGGGGTCAAAAGGCACCCCTGGTTATTTTCCAAAATATTACAGAAGCTAGATACCTTCTATATGTTCTCCGGTGTCCTAATTGCTTCAGTGTAGTTAGTTTTGTGAGGGTGTGGAGATATTTCGCTAAGTTACGGTGATAAATTTATTTTAAGTCATTTTGATATAACTTTTAGATGTCACTGAGTAGTGTTTGAATTCTGTCAAGTGTAATATTTCAAGATATTTCATAATCAAATGCATAGTATTATCTATTTACTTCATTTTCTGTATATAAATACAATGAAAAAAGTATTTTTAAATAATATTTTTTTTTCAAAATTAAAATGGCGCGTCATTTGGGACAATGAGGCCACGGTATGTGGGGGCAAAGCGGCTAGGGGTGCCGTTTTGCCCCGTAAAACTAATTATGTACTAATAAGGAAATTTTAGAACTTTTTTTACAATTAACATTTATTTTCCTTGTTCATAATGGTGCAATAGTATAACCCTACAAACAACGGTCTGTTGATTCGATGGAACAATCAATCGATTCGAGATCCCAGGCAATCGAATCGATATACGTTGTTTATAGGGAAGATGAAAACAACTAGAATGCAGTCTATAGGTTAAAAAAATGTATTCATACTACAGTACGTTAAGCAGGCTTTATGATGGCAAAGTTAATTCACCATGAGTACCACATCTTGGACGAATGATTGCGTTCTTTCAAGTAATGTGGAGTTACAAATTATAAATTAGGTTACATCTATGCAAAACCGTTTGCTTGGACTAAATAACCATGGTGTAATTTTGCCTTGGATAGAGCAGACCGTAGTAATGTCAAACAATCTTTCAATAAGGAATCAAAAAAGGCAGGCGTCAATTGGTTCAATTCATTTATTAGAAGCTACAATCTTAGTTATCATCGGCAAATCAAAGGCAACTAGCAGGGTTCGTTTGATTGGATTTAACAATTCAAAAGTTGATCTATTTTTTAAAATATATGTGAAAATTTTGAATAAACTTAAATTAACAAAAATATAGAACATGGATGAAACCGGAATTAATTACAACGGATCAAAATCCCACCAAATTGGTGGCTAAGAAAGATGATGAGTAGATTTGTAAGATAACGAGTGTCGAAAGAGGTGAATTGGTCAGTTTTGTGATTCATTAGGATCTTTCATATCACCAATGTTCATATTTCCAAGAAAAAAAAGAGAGATACTATCATGACAGGAGCTCCTCTAGGATCCATGGAGGATGTCAGTGATTCAGGATGATGGAGGTCTCTTTCTTAAATGGCTTCAACACTGGACGAAATCAACTGGATCTTCTAATTAACTTAAAAAGATGATCATACTGGTTGGAAACCACAGTGTCTGGATGCAATCAACTTTTCTCGAGACAATGGATTTGAGCTATTAACTTCACTACCTCATTCTTCTCATAAAATGCAACCGCTCGATGTTAACTTATATCAAATCGTTGAAGAGCTCATATAACTCTTTTGCTGATAACTGGATGATGAACAAACCTGGCTAAAGTATGACCATATATGACACGGCTGGGATCTTTGGACCAGACCTTTTGAAAACTGCTTTATCCGAGAGAGCTGTCAATTGTATTAAAACACTGATATTTGACAATATAATTAAGAGGAATTTATTGAGGAGGATTTTTTAGCTATAGAAGTAATAGAAGAATCTCTATTTGACATTGAATTGAATATAAGATAAGTTTGACTAGTTATGACTTAAGATATCCAGTATATAAAAACAGTCAACACTATAAATGTATAGTTTCAAATGGCCAATGTCATAGCCTGTTTCAGGATATACATAAATATATATTATTCAAAATTTGTTGTTCTTTAACTTTCGTAGATAATACATTTAAAATGTAATAAAGGGGGCAAAGTGGCACCCGTGTCCGTTTTGCCTCGCATGATTGCCGTTTTGCCCCGTACACGGGGCAAAACGTTTTTTTGACACTTTTTGGGAAAACTGTAGTGAAATAAAAAATATGAATTATTAGTTCCTAAACAGTTTACCATGTGATGCCCATTTCTTGGTGTATCTTTTACAGTAAAAATCAATCATCTAGGTTAATAGTATTAGAGATACATACCCAGCAAACATGTTCGAATCTATTCGATATCGGGTTGTGTCTAATTCGCATGCCAGTAATAGATATGGAATACACTTAAATTAGATTTCTAACTGAATGTATCTAATTTATTTAACTGTTTAGAAATCTAATTTATTTCTACCATTAGTATCCAAAAATCTTCACTCTAGTCCGCATCGTTTATTTTCTAATCAGAAATCGTTTAACAACCGTGCGCGGACAAAATGCCTACGGACAAAATGCATACGGACAAAATGCCTACGGACAAAATGCCTACGGACAAAATGCCTAACGGACAAAATGCCTAACGGACAAAATGCCTAACAGACAAAATGCGTAAAATGCATTTATATTTATTTCAAATATTCAAGTTGTGGACAAAATTTAAAATAAGTTAGACCAAGTGGAAACAAAGAGTTTTGTGTCAGAGATAGTTTACTAAATCACTTTCACATTGAATATGAACATTTCTAACTCAGCATGCTTAGTGTAAACACTCTCTTATTTCATCTCACTGTGTTTGTGATTTATCCTTAAAGTGTTTGCTCTATTTATCAAATTGCTCTAAAAAATAATCTTCCTACATCTTGCCATTTTTATTGGATATCTATAATCATCTTCTATTTTCATCTTTTTAAAGATGTCTATAATCATCTTATGCTATTTCATTTTTTTAATATTGTTTATTCTTTTAGATAGCTATAATCATCTTCAATCTATAATGATGTTTATAGTTGCTTTTGATATTCTAAAGCAAGTTAAGTAATTGCATTGTTTATATAAGTTAGTACTGACATGCATTTAATATACTCTGCTTATAAAAAATGCCACCAATATTTGTTTTATTCAACTACCTTTATAGTATTAGAAGTAAAAATTCAGTATTCTTTATGGGATGTAACTGGGACGTAGTATACATTTTTTTTTGCTTATGTTTTACATAAATTTAAAAAAATATTATTTGATGTTCAATTATGATAAGTTATATTACAATATAATGTATTCTGTTCTTTATTTACTACCTAATAATCAATCCATTACAGATATCACTTCAATGTTTTCTATTCTGCCCTTTTATTTGAATATGAAGTTAATTCTTTTTTTTTTTTTTTTTTTTTTTTGTTTAAAAAGACAATATTTTTCCATCAAAAACAAGAAGGATAAAATCTTTACAGAAGAGGAAATTCCTTCAGGAACTACGAGTGAGGGGTTGAGTTCCCTGAAGGGGTGGACCCGACCCTCTAAAACCTCTCCTTCGCGGCTGAGAGGATGCTGAAGGCATTCCCTCTCTGGATCGCAAGAGCCATTCGCTGTTGGAACCAGGCAGACTCCCTTGGATCATTCGTTGTCTCAACAAGGCGTCTACCTATGGACTTCATGATTAAGGAGGTTGTTCTACCGTACGCTCCTGTGGTCTCTATAGCAATTGGCTCAAATATGTATGCATCTCCAAGGGCGGAGTATTTCTGACGTTTACGGTTCTCCGCAGCCCCGGCAGCTGATCCGGCCTCAACTGCGGAATCATTGAGGTGTGTCTCGGCAAATGTGTCGACACACGTGCAATCCCAAATCAGACTCTTTCCATTCATGTAAGGAAACACAGTAATACCATCTGGGCGTTTACCATCACCTCTGTCAAGTCCAGGAGGCTCAAGTACTGAAGGGAGTCCTGCTCTCTGCAAAGCCCGTTTTACCACATCATTCATTGCTGCATGTCTTGGGTGACGCCCAGAACTGTACCTACAAGACAGGCCATGCAGTCCTCTGACATCCATCCCACTGCCACAGCGGCAAGAATGAAGTTCACAAACTCTGGCACCAACTCTGAGAGCAATGGCTACCCTCAGGACCTCTGGATCGAGCTGTGTACCCAATGACGGTATGGGAATCGCGTTCAACCACACTCCAGTTTCTTTAAGAGATGCAGATAATAGTCGTGCCCTTGCCACCTGATCAGCTCTAGCCAACAGACTCTCCATTAATGAATGAGCCCGTGGTGTATCCCATTCTTTTTGACTGGACTCATGGACTGGTACCGGGAGACCAGCCTGTAAACCCTGCCTCCATGTCCCAACTGCATCCGTAAGCTCTCCGGTATCGACTACATTAATATTAGAAAGAATAGTTTCAACCAAATCACTCACAGAATACATTGAAGACACAAAAGCAGGCAAGGCAATATCTCCAGCTCTCCTACAACCTAGTCCACCAAGGCCAACCGGTAAAGTTGCCTGAACCCAAGAATCAGCTGACATCTCTACATTGGTCACACTGGCAACGGCAGATCTAAGTGATTCATCAAAGCAGCTAAGTTCGACTACGTGCTTGTAAGCTGGAGAAGCCCGCAGAACATATTGTAGCTTCGGAATGGAGAAAACATTTCTCAACAAAAAGAAGGCTTGATGGTTATCCACCACCCGCAATCGAGAGACCATGAGATCCAGATCTTCTTTCTTCCTTAAAATCTCCTCGGGGATACCCAAGTCACTTAAAGGCGCACCCAACAAGGAACAATTGTCCTTATGAACCACTCTGACATTTGGAAGCACTGCCCGGAACAACAGTTCTGTTTCACCAGGGGCATTATCATCGAGAATGGTCAGCTCACATTTCGCGCTGTTAACTTCAAGTCCGATGGCACTCAACCCATCTATCAAGGTTTTTACGTCCTCCAAAACTCTCCCCGGTGTATCTCCCAGGTCTGCGTCGTCCAGATACCATACATTGAACTCTGACTCAACCCTGCGAGCCACCTCGTCAATTCCAAGAGCAAACATAGCCGGTCCAAAAGGGTCACCCTGCTGGATACCTGTCTCCGACCTCAGCACCTCTTCACCAAAAAACAAAGCTGAAGGCGAAGAATAAGCTTGCCAAAGGAGTCTATATAGCTCCGGCACACGGTTACGAATAACAGTAAGGAAGGTATCTCTCCTCAGACAATTGAAAGCGTTTTTCATATCCACCTTGAGAAACACCCTCCTATGGTTACAGTCATTCAAGTACCGTCTTGCAGAATGTGCGGCAGCTTCACAGCCACCCTTCGTAGAGAACCCAAGCTGAACCGGTCTTAATTCACTACCGAGAGAGTGTGATAAGGGGCGCGCACCAACCTTGGCAGCCAACCTACGCAAGGTATTACCAACTGCTATGGGTCTGATGCCACCATCCTTTTTGGTTAAAGCGCACAATGTGGCTCCATAGAAAGTTGACAAAGCAAATTCAAGAACTTCTCCTCTCAATATCGCATTCACAAAATCTGTCAGAGTGGTCAAAAGACGTACTCCAGCCTCTGCAGATGAATGGGACAATAGCGTCTTCAAATGACCTGGCCTGAGGCCATCAGGTCCTCCGGCAGAACCAGGACGAAAAGAATTAACAGCCCTCCGGACATCCTCCTCCGAAACAATAGGCACAACTAGAGAATTATCCGGAGGCTCTGGCATCATCAAGTCTAGCGGGGCAGGCGGGTGTTTAGACCTCAACGCTCTGACAGTCTCTTCGTTTCATTGGGCCCGTCCATCCGAAGATGACAGCTCACGAACTGCTCCACTTACGTCACCATCTGCAAACTTAGCTGCCACTCTTTTTTTCAACTTTTGTAACTTGTCATCGTCTGAAGCGTGTCGATTATTAACAACTGGGATTATGGGTTCAGGTAGCGTAGGTAGGGAGTCAGTCTCTAAAAATTGGGCCACCTGCCGATTGATTTTGGTAGCAAGAGAAACCTTACGACCTTCCCTACCGCCATCTGGGCACTGTAGCCCCCAGTAGCAGAAGCTCATAAGCCTTGTCCATGCTAATTGGGTCTTCTGCGTCAGAGCCCCCTGCAATAACAGTTGGAAGGCTCCCGCCACAGCTATTACTGATCCCCTGGGAATCGTATTTAGGACCCTCAACCTGCTACGACAGCCACCAATATATGCCTCCAAATTCACCAGCTGATTGGGCCGCTCCTGGGGGTCATCGATTGTACCCCGCCCTCGACACGCCACACAAACCCATCTTACTACAGGGTGAGGCGTATGTTTGGAAGCAAATGAAAGTGCATATTATAATCCAACGAAAAATATATTTAATAATTTACAGTTATGTATGATTACATAAGGGTTTTAAGAATTCAAAAATCATAAATTTATTCAAAATGTCCCCCCTTGTTTTTAATAACAGCCTCAAATCTCCTCCGAACTCCTCCTACTGCGGCACGCAACTGTTCTTGTGAAATTTCCTTCCAAGATCTCTGAAGCGAACGCTTTAAATCATCCACACTGCGTTGGAATTTACCACAGGCCTTTGATTCAAGAATGGACCATACCGAAAAGTCCATAGGATTAACATCTGGGGAGCAGGGAGGCCACATTTCTTTGGACCAAAACCGTGGAAGATGGTCATGGCACCAGTTTTGAGTGACATTTGCAGTATGTGAAGTCGCGCCGTCTTGCTGAAATATCCATAGAGTGTCATAACCGAAGTGATCCTTAGCTGACTCCAACATTGGCGTCCAAATATTCTCAATATAACATTTAGCATTGATTTTGGCGCCTCGTTCCACAAAAATTAAAGGAAATCTCCAAGTTTCTGAAAAGGCAGCCCAGACCATTACTGAAGCAGGTTTCATGGTTCTGTGGACAGTTTTTTGGTTGTATGGGATGTCTTTTGCACTTTTACCAATTATTCTGTCATTCCTCCGGTTGTGAGCCATTTCCACTGTGAAATTTTTTTCGTCAGACCAAACAATTTCACCAGCCGTGCCAGACTTCAATTCTCTCAGAAGTGCTTTGCTTCTCTCCAATCTCTTTTTCTTTACAGCTTCTGACAGAGTCTGCCTCTTTTGGAGGGTGAAAGAGGACATCTTTAGGTCTTCTTTGACAACTCTTCTCATTGTTCTGGGACTCACATTAGCTGTTTTGGCTAACAATCGTATTGACCTTTTCGGGTTCCTCCTGATCTTCTCTCGGGCACATTTTATCAGTTGTTTGGTGCGTTGTGAGCGTGGTCTACCACTTCTTGGACGATCAGTCAAGTCTCCTCTCTCATTAAAACGCTTCACACACTTCCAAACAGTCGATCTCGCAATTGAGAGAGTCTTTGAAATGACGGAATCTGACTTCCCGGCACGGTGTTGATCAATAATGGCTTCTCTTTTGTCTGACATTTTTGAATTGACTAAATTTTTGTAAAAAATAACACTGCCACGTCATAATGTAGTGTCTCTACTATAGTTTAAACCCTATCACCTAATAGGAACTTATTTTTAAGAATTATATTAATGATTGAAAAATTGCTTCCAAACTTACGCCCCACCCTGTATAACTGACGCCTGTGCCCTGGTCAGTCCCACACATGACATGTGAAACCATCCAGAACACAGTGCACATTTAACTCTTTTCTTTCGGTTATTACGTGTGTCACATAAGCTACAGAGCACATCCTCACCCTCAATCATTAAAATAAAATAGCAGTCTGACTGGCAAAACAGAGCAAATGCCACCAGCACCCCTCAACCGGAGTGCCCATGAGCATTCAGGGGTCAACAACCTCCCTGCTCAGTACTCTGGAAACACTTGGCAGACGTTCAGAGTTCACCAGGCAGACCAACAATTCCTACCTCAGCTGTAACTTAAACCTCCTGCAACACAACTAAACAAGGTTAACTTACCAGCTTACTACAGAATAAAAAGGTTAAAAGAGATAAAAATCAAAACTAACTGACGATAAAAACAACCTAAATAAAAGCACTAAAGAATGGCAGTAACGCTGCTAATTGCGCTGCATAAGGGATTAACAATTACAAAGTACAGTCAGAACCAGCAAAGTACAGTCACCGGTCACTCGAATGTGCTGACTAAGCGAAACACAGGTCTGACGCACGAGATAATTAACAGAGGTGTTTAATAACAACAACCTCCTCCCATCACTACTCAATAGATAGTTAATTCTTCTCTAGTTAATTCTTCTATTCACTTTTCAACATCCTTTTACGTCATTATTTTACAATTTCCATTTTCTTTAATCATATATTTTGTATTTTAGGCATTTTATCCGTTAGGCATTTTGTCTGTTAGGCATTTTGTCCGTTAGGCATTTTGTCTGTTAGGCATTTTGTCCGTTAGGCATTTTGTCCTTAAGGCATTTTGTCCGTTAGGCATTTTTTCCTTAAGGCATTTTGTCCGTTAGGCATTCTGTCCGTTAGGCATTTTGTCTGTAGGCATTTTGTCTGTAGGAAATTTGTACGTAGGCATTTTGTCCGTAGGCATTCTGTCCTAGTACCGAAACAACACCAGAAAATAGATATCTATTATATTATTGAATTCCGTTTTAGAATAGATATCTAAAATTTCATTCCATTTATGATCAGAATAGTGTTGCATCGCCAACCGAATTATAATGTATTTGAAAGATCAGATTTTTCTTTATCGCTACTATTTAGAAACAATAAGTGAAATATCATTTAGAAAGAGTACTGAATACTGTATATCGGTATCAATATAAATATAGGTATCAGTTAATAAATATTTTTAATTTAGATGTATGTGCATTTGATATCGATATGGTGTCTATTGCATTACTAAAACGCTTTCGTTTATATATCTTTTTTATTTATTTGAGTGTTGCATCTCTAATCTAAATATGTATCTAAACGATGTGATGTCTCTTTTGGGTTACTATTTTAGAAATGAAAAATAAAGATTCTATGCGTCATTTAGAAAGAGTTCTGACACAGAACAATCCATCGAAACAGTTTCCAAATATCTTCAAATTAGATATGATTTTTTGTATCGCATTTGGTGTCTATTCCATTACTAAAACGCTTTCGTTTATATCTCTTTTTATTTATTTGAGTGGTACATCGCTAATCTCATAATGTATCTAAACGATGCAGAGGGATCTATTTGTTTTTGTTTTCTACATTGGAAGTGTAGAGCACGTGGTATCGTTTAGAAATATAGTTGACACGACTATGTTTGCTGGGTATACTTCAGTTTCATTTAAAAAGGGAATTAAAATTAACCTGCTCAACATTTAAAGGTCCCCTCCACTCAATTTTATTTATTTCTCTATTCATTAGAAGTTAGAACTAACCCAACAAACATATGAATGTCGATTCGATGCCGTTTGCTGTCGAATTCGTAGCGCTAACGGTGGGTATCGACTTAACAACCATTTCGACTCATCGTAGATATCGGAATGTCTGTTTCTAAATGATATCTGAATTTACACTTCGAGTAGAAACACGAAAATCGATACATGGTTTTAACAGCATCATCTTGACGTCGGCATGTCTGTTTCCAAACGAGATCTGAATTTATACTTCGACCGGAAGTGCGAAAACAGATCCGTAGTTTAAAAAAAATCGTTTCAAATTTTGAAATTCATTTTCTCATCTTCCTGTTTTATAATACATATAGAAATGAAGGAATTATTTCTATTCAATTGAATTGTAGCTTTCTATATAACATACGTAGTGCTCCCTTTAAACTATTCCCAATAATTAATACAGTTATAGGGGACTACGGCAGTTGTAAAATTACGATCAAGCATTGGCACGCTAGTGCGATTGTGAACAGGATCAACGAAAAGTAAGCGTTACTGGAACATCGGTTGTTGAACAGTACGTGTTCCTCCAGTACCGTGAAAACGAAATGGATAACCAATCAAGTGATTTTTCGATGGCCAGTGCATTTATCATTATGAATCTATTCTAAACTGCTTATTGTAAATAAGCCCTGGAGCTAGTGGTTCCTGAAGCAGTCTTTGGTGAATAGAAGAGAAGTGGGTGGCGTCCCTTGGGTCCCAAACTGTTGTAATTTGGATTATGTATTGTCTATTTTATATATACCATGTTTATAGTGTTTTTAACTCTCCATTCAGTTTTAGAAGATAGCGATAGGGTTATGCTCTACAATTACGAGGTAGATAAGCTCGTATATTTCATTTACTATCACCTCTTCATTTACCTCTTCCATCCTTGAGTGCAGCCATTTTTGTGACCATTTTTGTCACATTCCTCGGTAAGTAACAGCATTCACGGAGTAGCTTTTCAGTATCCATGAGCGTCGTGACTTTGTCCATGGAGCCACTTTCTTTTATGACTGCTTCTTCCAGTCCCTTGTATTTCATTTCCTTTTGACGTCAGCGACATGGCCATTGGTTCCGAAGCAGACCTCTACTAAACGTAAATAATTAAAAGTTGATGGGATATTTTCTGTGTTATCGAACGGTTCCACATTTTCGAATATGTAAGAAATAAATACAGGGTGGGGCGTAAGTTTGGAAGCAATTTTTCAAACATTCATATAATTCTTAAAAATAAGTTCCTAAGTAGGTGATCGGGTTTGAACTATAGTAGAGACATGGCAGTGTTATTTTTTTACAAAAATTTAGTCAATTCAAAAATGTCAGACAAAAGAGAAGCCATTATTGCTCTACACCGTGCCGGGAAGTCAGATTCCGTCATTTCAAAGACTCTCTCAATAGCGAGATCGACTGTTTGGAAGTGTGTGAAGCGTTTTGATGACAGAGGAGACTTGACTGATCATCCAAGAAGTGGTAGACCACGCTCACAACACACCAAAAAACTGATAAAATGTGCCCGAGAGAAGATCAGGAGGAACCCGAAAAGGTCAAAACAGCTAATATGAGTCCCAGAACAGTGAGAAGAGTTGTCAAAGAAGACCTAAAGATGTCCTCTTTCACCCTTCAAAAGAGACAGACTCTGTCAGAAGCTGTAAAGAAAAAGAGATTGGAGAAAAGCAAAGCACTTCTGAGAGAATTGAAGTCTGGCACGGCTGGTGAAATTGTTTGGTCTGACGAAAAAAATTTCACTGTGGAAATGGCTCACAAGCGGAGGAATGAGAGAATAATTGGTAAAAGTGCAAAAGACATCCCATACAACCAAAAAACTGTCCACAGAACCATGAAACCTGCTTCAGTAATGGTCTGGGCCGCCGTTTCAGAAACTTGGAAATCTCCTTTAATTTTTGTGGAACAAGGCGCCAAAATCCATGCTAAATGTTATATTGAGAATATTTTGACGCCAATGTTGGAGTCAGCTAAGGATCACTTCGGTAATGACACTCTATGGACATTTCAGCAAGACAGCGCGACTTCACATACTGCAAATGTCACTCAAAACTGGTGCCATGACCATCTTCCACGGTTTTGGTCCAAAGAAATGTGGCCTCCCTGCTCCCCAGATGTTAATCCTACGGACTTTTCGGTATGGTCCATTCTTGAATCAAAGGCCTGTGGTAAATTCCATCGCAGTGTGGATGATTTAAAACGTTCGCTCTAGATATCTTGGAAGGAAATTTCACATGAATAGTTGCGTGCCGCAGTTGGAGGAGTTCGGAGGAGATTTGAGGCTGTTATTAAAAACAAGGGGGGACATTTTGAATAAATTTATGATTTTTGAATTCTTAAAACCCTTATGTAATAATACATAACTGTAAATTATTAAATATATTTTTCGTTGGATTATAATATGCACTTTCATTTGCTTCCAAACTTACGCCCCACCCTGTATAACAATTATCATTATTAAATTCTTACTTAAATTGGTATCCATGATAGCAGTAGGTACGTAAAATACAAGTTTAGAAATAAAAATCAATACATAAATAATTTTTCTACGTAAAATTCTGAAACTCATTTCACCTAGTACCAAAAGCTGCAAATGAGACGATTAAAATTCAGTGATTCACATTATAGATAATTAAACTTGAAGTGGTAATCGGACTCAATAAATCTATATAATAAGAAATTATTTATGTAAAGATTTATATTTTTAAACTTGTATTTTATGTACTGGTATCATGGATACCAATTTAAGTACGAATTGAATAATGATAATTATTATAATTATTTCTTACATATTCGAAAATGTGGAACCGTCCGATAACACAGAATTTACTCTAAAATGGAACATGTTATATAGCCCAAAACTTTTAATTATTGACGTTTAGTAGAGGTTTAACGTCTGCTTCGGAACCAAAGACCATGTCGCTGACGTCAAAAGGAAATGAAATACAAGGGACAGGAAGAAGCAGTCAGAAAGGAAAGGGGCTCCATGGAAAAAGTCACGAACTCATGGATGCTGAAAAACTACTCCGTGAATGCTGTAACTTACCGAGGAATGTGACAAAAATGGTCACAAGCACCGGTGGCTGTACTCTAGGATGGAAGAATGAAATGAAGAAGTGATAGTAAATAAAGTCTACAAGCCTACCTAACACAAAATCTAAGACCTCGTACGTAATTGTAGAGCATAATAACCCTAGCGCTATCATCTAAAACTGCAT
>CANNZV010005834.1:0-23102 GCA_947561585.1 Caprella mutica | reverse complement strand
CTCCATAAGTTGGAGCACTACACCGACTACAGTCTCCAGCGGTGCCTAAATTTGAACAATTTGGAGGGGTGGGGGCAACTGTAATCGTAGTCGTACCTGTCTAATTTTTTGTCACAGACACCAAAATAAGTTCTTCTATAGCTATCTTCCTATTCTAAATGATAATACATCAGAGTTTATGAGTTTTTTTGCCAAAATGTAGTAAAAATCACAAGAAATGTTACTTTTCTAATATTTGAATCGCTTCGGGACAACTGTTAATCAATAATCATGCCATAATTCAATCAAATTTCAGTACACGTAACTTGCCTTGTCATATCAACTTTATATCACTATTCCATAAGTAATATCCAAACGTTATTTTTTGGCCCACCCTACTGTTCACCCCCTCTAGGAGAGGTCCAAAAAGAGGGCGGGTGTGGGTCAAGAATCATGATTTTTTTTGTTGGAAAAGTGAACTTTTATGTCCCAAATTTTTTTATGTCCCAATAAAACATGAAAACAACATTCAAACTTCATCCATAGCGACAAAATGACATTTCACTTTATTATTTCATGTTTTTTTGGCTCTCCTGTAAAATAAGTATTTTCCACCTAAAAAAGATGAGAAGTCAGTGAATTCTCACGCTACAAGAAAACCAAAGACAGTTTTAGAATTCTTGGAACATTTCTAACCAATCTAAAGATGGCTTTTTAAATTTTAATTATTTTCGTTTTTTATCTGAGTACAAAACCGAAAATAAAAAAATTAACATATAAATATTTGTTTGAAATGTCTCAAGGATGCTAAAATTTTCTTCTCTTCTTTGGAATTTATAAAAAAATATAAAAAATTGAAAAACTACATTTTTTCGAAAACCAAGGCCAAAAGCGAAAAAACTAAACGAATAAGATGTTGTTTATTGCGAAGTTACATATAGCTTACAGATTTCATAGCAATCGGTCAACAAATAAAAATGTTTTTTTGAATATTGGGATGACCTGACCCCTTAACATCATTCCTATCATTTATATCGAGATATTTTGATGGTTTTCCCTTGTCGTCTATTCGCGGACAATTTCTCTGCGTACAATTCGTCGTGGACAATTCGTCGTGGACAATTCGTCGAGTACAGTTTTCTAAAAAAAATTCTATATTCGTATTTATGAATTTTTAACTCAAATTCAACACAATTTTATACCATTTCTTTATTCTTCAAATTACATCCAGAGATTTTGAGTTGGTTTGATCTGAGGCTTTAAGATTTATATAAATTACTCGTATTGTTGATATCAAGTCTTGATATTATTTTGTTATTTAATTGTTTTTATTTATTTCAAATGTTTAATAATTTATTAAACATCTATTTTGTCGGTGAAGCAATTAGTACTTGTGAAATTTTTTATCTCACAAGTAGTACTTTATTTTTTCTCTGATAGCACAGATGTAGCAATAAAGATAGGTTATATATATAGGGATCAAGAACAATTATTCGTCCACGGACATTCTTTCCAACTGACATTTCGTCCATGAATTGCTTTATTTTGTATTTAAAAATGATTTGGGATATATTTCATGGGTCTAGGCTGATTTTCCGAAAACGAATTGGCCGAAGCCAAATTTGCCGAAAACTAATTTGCCGAAACGGATTTTCCGAATACGGTTTTTATGAATCCCAAATTGGCTGAAAACGAATCTGCCGAAATACGGATTTGCCGAAGGACAAATTATCCGAAAGACGAATTATTTGTCGAAAATCAAATTTAATGTATTTAAAAATAACATTCTGTTGGACTTTGTAGTCTCATCATTTCATTATATCTTATGCATAAAAATAATACTTTTTTTACATGAGTTTGACATTACTATTGCTGTATAAATTTATATTCCGCTAATTCGGTATCATTTTTCTAAATTCATATATCTAACTGTATATATTAAATATTAATATGTATTTGACATGACTAAAAGAGGGTTGATAGAACCTGAAACAAATTTATTCATGCAAGTGACCCTATCGTTGAAGCTAGAGGTATATTGGGAAGATATAAACATATCTAATTGTTATATTATTTATTATTAACAATTTTATATTTTAAATTCAATAAATGGAATAAATGTTAATAATAATGTCAGCCACAAAACACCTTCTGTTTGATATACTATTAACAACTGAATAAAAATATGCAGTAAACATGGAATATTCACAAAAATGAATAAACATGCTAGAAACACACAATCTAAAAACAACCAAACGCTCAAATGAAGGAAATGCAACATGCTCCCATAGATGACTGACTGATTCTGACTGAATAAAGCTTGAACGTCTTTAAAATAAGAAAAGGCAAAGATTAACACAATGATTAACGAAGAGATAGAATAATTTAAGGATCATTTCGTGTTACTAAGGGTTATGATTTCGTTGTTTCGTTTCTTTTCTGTAACTTTTGTATAATTTTACATTCTGTTTTAAATAAGTCTTTCGGTAAATTTGTCTATCGGCGAATCTTCACTTCGGCGAATCCGTTTTTGACAAATTTGGGTTTCGGCAAATTTGTATTCGGAGAATTCGGTTCGGCGAATTAGGGTTCGGCAAATTAGTTTTCGGAGAATTTGGTTTCAGCAAATTCGTTTTCTGAAAATCCGCCGGATACCATATTTCTTATTATTTTCACTGTTACATTAATAGCCAGGTGTAAATATATAATAGTATAACAGTGAATTAAGGGGAGTTGCTCACCGAAATTTAAAAAAAATTAAAAAAAAAAATTGCATAGAAATACACCTTATAATGTCCCAAATCATGTGTGAAAAAATTAGGTATGAAAGTTGTCTGCAACTTCTGCAAAAGAAAGGGGAGGGAGCTGAGGGAAGCAAAAATAACAAAAAAAAAAAGGATGTTATGAAGTAGTATTTGTTTTCTTCTAGTATTCTTATTCTCAATATAGTACTACTGTTATGAAGAAATAATGGGAATAAAATAAAATAAAATAAAATCGGAAATTGGCCGTACTGAACACTTTTCATTTTTCAAATTCTAAAGCCTACTCCATCTTCAATTTTTGACTTAGAGACATGGTGTTTGTTTCTTTGTATCCAAAATTCAGTTGTCTACAAAAATATGATCAGTTACTATGTTATTTCGCAACTTGTAAAGAAGTGTATGGGAAAATGTAAATATATTTAAAAAATAATCGAATTTTTTAAAATTTTTGTTATTATTATTTTTTTGAGGATGCTAATTTGATGGAACGGATCGTACTATTGGAAAGTGCACAATTTTGAACAAAATGAAACCAACCTATTGTCTCTAAGCCAAAAAATGAGGGAGGAGTAGGGATTTAAAAAATATATATATTTTGCGGTTTTTCGGGGGGAGAGGGGGAATGGGTGGATTCGAAAAAAATGTCCCAAGTAAAATAAATTCCTTTTTTGTAGTATAATCAAGTCTGAGAAAATCAAGCATCTCACTCTTCAAACCAAAAAAAAGTAAAAAAAAAATGAGACACTCCCCTTAAGTCGAAAGATTTCATATGAACAAATAAAAAATGTTTACCTATCGATTACAGTTATGAAATTAGATATGCTAAACGTGTTGCCTATATTTTTTAAGCTATTTACCTTCTTTGCTATTTTGAATTAACAAATGAGTTATGAGTATCTAAAATATAAAACTGATAACAAGACTAAGTGTGGAAACGTAAGACAAAGAATAAAAACTCCTGTATGGTGAACTATGATGGTTAGTGGAACCCTGTTTAACGAACTAACCTCTACAGGGTGTCCCAGAAAAAAGGAAACCCATTTTCAAATTAGTTTATTTTAGAAAATATTAAAACTATAAGAATTCTGAAAAGACTGTTTTATACGTTTACACTTTCTGCATCCCTTGTGAAAAATTAATAATGTTACAACAAAAATTAAAAATGCTGCAGCGAATTTAGCGAAAGGAAAAAAAAAGTCCTTGTGCGGGCACGATATATTTCTTAAACATCCGGTAGTCTTAAAAATTAAATCCTAAGGTTTATTACAAATAAGAGACAAATTAAAGAGATTTATTAACATTGGAACCGCAATACTTATTTCCAAGGTGTAAGGTTAATTTCCCTCGACATCTCCTCCATTTCTTTCTACACATAATTGCAGCCTTTTTCTCATTCCAGCAAAAACTCTTTTAACTAAATCCGGATTTTCTTTTAGTAAATTAACTTCGTTTACAATTCTCTCTCTCAAATCGTCTGTGTTTTCTGGAGGAGAAAAGTACACTTTGCTCTTGAGGTGTCCCCAAAGGAAAAAATCGCACGGTGTCAAGTCCGGCGATCTGGGCGGCCACTCAATTGGATGGTTCAGTGCAATAATGCGATCGTTGAAATTATCATGTAGCAATTCTTGAACTGCACGACTTCTATGTGCTGGAGCACCATCCTGAATCCACCATAGCCTATTAAATGCAGCTCAGGAATTATTCTTTCTGTTATTAGGTTTAAGTATTTATCTCCATTCATATTATTTTCGTAGAAGATAGGGCCCACAAGTCGTCCGTTTCCACACATTCCCATCCATACAGAAACTTTCTCCCTGCACATTGTTACGTCGAAGTTGAAATTTGGAGGATTATTTCTGGGTGCATACTGGCGAATGTTATAATTATTGACTCTTCCATTCATATGAAATGCTGCTTCATCACCAATCACGATGTCTTCTACGAAGCGAGCATTTTTTTGCAGAAACCAATTTGAAAAATTTAGGCGACGAGGTAAATCCGGTTCTAATAGTTCATGCCGTACATGAATCTTGTAAGCATGATACCTTACATCGTTTTTAACAATCCGGTTAAATGTGCTTTTACTGATGTCCAACCCGTTCCTTCTCGTTGATATTTTTGAATTCTCAATTAGCTTTTCACGAACACGATTAATGTTTTCCCTTGTTCGTTCTGTTCTCCTGCAACCCGATCGCTCTCTGTTTAAATTCGAAGTTGTTCCTTCAGTTTTGAACTTATTAACATTTGTCCATATGGTCTTCTTAGTTGGCGAAGCTCTTTCCGGAAAGCGTTGTTCAAAATCTTGTTGAACCAGTTTAAAGCTTCCAGTTCTTAAATAACTTGTCACCACAAAAACTCGTTGTTCTTTTGAGAGTTGCATTTTGGGGTTTTGAAATATGCAATAAAAATTACCGTGTTAAAATTAAAAATTCCTGATTTTATTATAGGTATCCATTGTATCATGAATACAAACTAACAAATTTTGTTTTGTTTGTTGGTATCATCAACGGACCAAAAATGAGGACTTCCTCGCGCAAGCACTTTTTTTTTCCTTCTGCTAAATTCGCTGCAGCATTTTTAATTTTTGTTGTAACATTATTAATTTTTCACAAGGGATGCAGAAAGTGTAAACGTATAAAAGTGTTTTCAGAATTCTTATAGTTTTAATATTTTCTAAAATAAACGAATTTGAAAATGGGTTTCCTTTTTTCTGGGACACCCTGTATAGTGAAGATATTTAGTTTAGTCTGCCACAAACTGCCTTGAGTTTTCTATCTATCTCTATATTATAAACTAGTTTTATTTGATGAAAGAGAAGTGTTTTGTGTTGGGATATATAAATTATAGATTACTTCAGTTTTCAGTATATATCACTTTAATAGAAGACAATAATGTAATTATAACAAAATCTGTACCATTCATATATTGTACTGTATCACTAATACAGCAGCGGAATACTCTCATTTATTTAGTATAATTTTTTTACTTAATTTATAATATTAAACAATAGTTCGTATTTTGAAAGGTCTTATGAATCTTCTGTTCTTACACAACGTTTTTCCGCTAGGGTTTTTTTTACTTTTTTACCATATATCCGTTCCTTTAGCCACAATGATTCCAACACTATTCCATTTCTTATTGATGGTGTGCTGAACTAAAACTTCTGTTCCAATTTGTAGCGGTTGTAATGATTTTCTGTGATTCTGATTCTGATCTAGAAAGATAAGCATAATATTCTCTCCTCGTTCTGAGTCAATTTGGATCAAAACTTGAATGATGAGCTGGTAAGAAGCTACGCATTGGATGCCCAAAGACAAATTGAGATGGGGAAAGGCCTCCTTCGCGAGGATTATTCCTTCAGTCTAAATATACCTTGAGGAATACTTCGGAATCTCCATTTTCTGTTCATTTTGCAATTAGATGCTTCATAGCTTTGACCGCTGCTTCACCGTGTCCATTTCATTGATGTTTATACTTATATGGTGATGATTGCTCAAGTTTGATTCCCCGTCTCTTCAGAAAATCTTTGAAGTCTTTGCTTGAAAATTGAGGTCCTCCGTGTCTGGTTTGAATGCTTTGGGCTTGAGCTTGTAGCATTTTCTACAAGCTGTTATGAGAGTTTTTGCTGCTGTGCTCCTCCGTTGAATTTGAAAACTACTGGCCATCCTGAAATGTAGTCTGTATAAACCGGATAATCTCGTCCTGCATGGGAAAAATAATCAGCAGAAACCATTCCAAATATTATGTTTGGTGAAGGTGGAGGTATTAACGGTTCCTTCTGTTGAGATAGCAGAAGAATCTGACATTTCCCACATGAAGATATTTTTGTTTTTATATCTGAGTTGATTGATGGCCATTACTGTTGACGTACACTTGGCCGAAAGATATTTGGCCGAAATATATTTATTTTGAAAAAAATTGGATAGTAATAGTATTTAATATAGTAAAAATAATAATTTTAAATAATACAATATCCACTAATTACAAGTTCTAAAGTATGAAGCGTAGCTTTTTTCCATCCCTTTTTAAAGACATTTTTCGTATAGTCTGCCATGAAAATGCCAGTTTTCTATTCATCTCGTATATCCTCTACAGTGAAGTACTGGAAATTCACTATAAAGGAGCTCTACAGTACAATAGAGGTCAATTCTTTTCATTATACATGGTTTTATTACGAGTCTGAAAATATAGAACAGTCCAATAACATGGATGAATTACATTTAAATAATTGAACGGAACATTAAAAAGTACCAATATCTATCTAACTCATTTATATCATATTTAATTATCAATCACTTGTTTAGCAGTATAATATGTATACATGTATATATGTGTTTTATGTATTTACTGTTAAATTTATTTTATCAGATAAACTAATTTCTGGAATGATATTTCTTCTACTAATAACCTAACCTGAGTAATAATTATTGTGAATTTACACCATAAAAATTGTATTTATATTGTGAATATACATAGCAAATAAATGTGTCCGATTTCTATGTTTATGTACTGTAATAACTTCGAAACATGCATTTACTATTTTATAAGACCTGGGTGCAACACCAGTCAGCCCTGCCTTTATATCATTGAAAAAATATTCAGTTTTATTATTTTACTGTTTCTGACAAACAGGAGCAGGAAAGAAGATTGCAATAAGAATTAAGGCAAAGGAAAAGAATTTCTAATTATCATCAACAAAGGATATTTTCTACTTTTTTTATTGCAGAATATATATAAATGAAATAAATATACATCATAAATATAATGCAAAATAAAGAATTTCGTGAACGAATTGTCCGTGGACGAAATGTCCATGCACGTATATATAGCTATGCATATTTGAAACGCCTTTATAAATAACTTTGAAGAAATAACTTACATTTTCAATTTTTTCCTCCAAAATCTTACAATGTCTCACTAACTCCTTCTAGATCTAATTACTGCTCAAAGAAATTAGTAACTGTTGTATGGACAAGAATCACCGGAGAAATGACTGCTGCACTTATTATCTAGATAGAGTTATCTCAAGATATTGATAGGGTTATCTTAACTTAGTCATGTAACCAACGATGCCGACATCTAAAATGTAGCTAAAGAGTCAAGTTCTCAAGCTTAATTTTGTAAGTTATTTTGGTAAATATGAATATTACTTTTGATGTGATTTATTTTGATTTTTAGATATTCACATATCTCTCCTATTGATCATTTTTCACTGACTATAGAACTATAGAAAATGCGATACTCGTTCTGAATATGTACGGATGGATAGATTCTCACAGAAACTGATGATTTGTACTGGGCGAATTTGTTCGTATATACGTACTATATACGTTATTAAATAGAAATCTACAGCAAACTGTCGTCTAACAAAACAAAAAATCTAAATTAATGAACAAATTTTTTTTATCACCATTTAGATTATCATTTTAAGATTCTAAGGTAAGCACATTATTGTGACTTTCTGTTTCCATAATTCCTTTGTCTCAATTAATAAATGTAACTAGCCTGTTAACTAATTTGAATCTACATGGGCAGTCTTCTCAATTTATATGATTAAGTTGAAAATATTTCGGTAAATACGATACAAATAAATAAATTAATTAATCAAATAAATAATTCGAAATACATATATTCACATAATTCTTTCATCAGATTATCATCGATTATCCTCAGATTATCAATTTTCTTCTAATTACCACAGAAAACAATGTCAGATATAGCTGCTTTAAATCTCTAACCTCAAGAAAATCCATAGAGCGTTTTATTCTATTTTGCATTCTCCTACAAACATTCTTAATTATATCTGATATTTCAAGTTTTCTGTGTTGATAATATGCGATTTTGAAGTTCTTTGCCTGTGACTGTAATTTGATTTTATACCAACTTGGTGAGTTTATACAACAATTTGTTACTTAAGATTGTTACTTAATACCAAAAATATTGTGAAAACTTGACTTAGAAGAAATAACAAAAGGCTAAAAGAAATGGTGAAATTCTCCGATGAACAGAAAATGTTTATAATAAGAGCATTCTGCACAACATCTTCGCCAGCAATGATCAGACGTCTGTTTCTACAAGAGTAAAAGATATCTGGAAGAGCAAGAGAACAGTTCAAATTGATTTATTTTACAAGAATGAATCGGGATTTCGACAACAATTGAACAATTTTTCGAAAAAAGAAATCAGGAGGTCCCACAAAGAGAACGCCAGAAAAAGTCGAAGAAGTCAGAACATTTTTGGATGTAAAATCAAGAAGCTCATTCAGGAAATCAGTGCCTCTTTTCCACAATTATTCAACTACTTACTGGATAATCCTTAGGAAAGACCTTCACTTGCGATTCTATCTTGATATGGCTGTGCATGCCCCCAGGGGCTCAATCCTGAATGAAAGAGAAGGGGGTGGTGTCTCTTGGGCCCCGAACTGTTGTTATTTTAATTATTGATTGTCTTTTTTCATTTTTACCATGTTTATCATTTTTTAACGCTACTTGCAGTTTTAGAGGATAGCGCTAGGGTTATGCTCTTCATCTACGAAATCTTAAATTTTTGTGTTAGGTAGGCTCGTAGGCTTCATTTACTATCACCTCGTCATTTTCCTCTTCCATCCGTGAGTTCAGCAACCGGTTCCAGTCGTCACGTTCCTTGGTAAGTGACTACTTTAACGGAGTAACTTTTCTGCGTCCATGAGCATCGTCACCGACGGTGGTAAGTGACTTTGTTCATGGAGCCAATTTCCTTTCTGACTGCTTCTTCTAGTCCCTTGTATATTATTTCCTTTTGACGTCAGCGATATGGCCTTTGGTTCCGAAGCAGGCGTTAAACCCCTACTAAAATAAAAATAAAATATAGCTGTGCATCCAATAACGGAAGTACATAAGGAACCGCGACTCAAATTCTGCCGGTGATTCTTGGATCAGCCATATTGCGAAGCATTTGAGTTGAAAGTTATCAGGACCGATGAAATTTTTTTTTGCTTAAATCAAGGCCCCCACATGAAGAATGATGGTACTTGGTCTCTTACTAGTCCCAATGAGATTTTCGAATCTAACAATAGAAACGATGAGAAGGTTATGCTTCTTGTTGCTATTGTTAACAGTAAAATGCCAGTAGTTCATGCCTTCATGGATGAAAATGGAAGACGCAAGATAGTGAATGGAGACTGCTACCATAAGTTGGTGCAAAAAAATATTTGGCCCACCTTTCATTCATGTGCTACAAGACAAGGTTTATTGTGGATGCAGGACGGTGCTCTTGCCCATTGCAACACTGCCGTCAAAGAATTCCTGTTGAACAAGTTTGGAGGCAGATTCCGTGGGACACAGATTGCGTGGTCAGCGCATTCTCCAGATTTGAATCCTTTGGATTTTTTTATTGGGCTTAATCTCAAAAGAAGTGTATTCTGCAAAACCAACTACAGTAGACAAACTTATCAATGTTGTGAAGAGATTTAAAGAAGCCCATTGCGAGAATGTCCTTCAGAGTGTAGCATTTAATGTTTTGAAGCAGATGAATCTCTGTGTGCAGCAAAATGGAGGCTACTTCCAGCACCTTCTATAATATGTATTTCTTGTTATTAATCATTAAAAATCCACTCTTCTTGAACATTTTGGTGCAATATGTTTCTTTTCTTTTTTCGTTAGTATAACTATGAATAAAAGCTACTGAAATATATCAAAAATGTTGAAACACACTGTACACATGTGTTCTAATATATGAAAGAGTATCTAACACTAGATGCAAAATACATTACTTGTATCAAATCCATATATGACATGATTCAAAATATTACGACTTCTTTAAATATTTCAAAGATTTTCATTACATTGAAACATGAGATTAGCATCCAAATATGATTTAAGGAGCTTACTAATATACCTACCTTATCAGGTATATGAATCGAATTAAAAAAATGTAAACCTATTTTTAGAGAATATAAAACATATTTCAAAGATAATATTGTCACTTCCTTAGTAAAAACAAGGTACATTTCTTTATTGTGTCTTCTGCCCATTTTTTCTGGGCTTAATTGTTTTGGGGCCCATTGTCTTGGGGCCCAATTGTCCGGGGCCTAATTGTCGTTGGGCCCAATTGTCGGCGGACCCAATTGTCGGGGCCCAAATGCCGGTGCACCAAATTGTGATTTGAAATATTTCGATTTTAGTCTACAAATGATTTGGCAAAATGTAGGAGCACAGCTGTGTTATGGTGAAAGTCACTTTAGAGAGTAACTAGTGGATATGAATGCTTCATTGTGATAAGTGAATGAGCTGTTTTTACTCTTACAAATGAGTTGTATTTATAATCACTTGCACGATTGTATATTTCAGATGATACGGTAGAGTCCTATTAAATAGTTACAATAGAGTATACAGTTGATGGAAAGGGTGGCCAGTACACCGACAGTAGGGCCCACGACAATTGGGCCTCGAGAGTTGGGCCCCAACAATTGGGCCCTTCTACCCTGGGTAACCATCCTATATCTACAGTTGCACCTCATTGAAGAAATTATCTATATCAAAGTTAAAAGGATTTCTAATTTCATTAGTAAAGTCCGTTATAATAAATAACTTGCTAATTCGTGAATATTTAATTTAACTAAACATCTTTTGCACCACTTGAAACTCTCTTTCTTGTTCAATATTCAATTAAATAATGACGAGGAATTTTTTCCAATGGCTTAGTGAAGGTTGACTTTTTTCTCTTTTTTTTTTTGGTGTCACCACAAAAGTAAGAAATTATAGGGTTACTACCACTAAGAATATAATTTTAAAATTATTGTTCCTTGCGAATAAGGTTTTAATGATAATGATTGAAGGTTACTTGTTACTTAACTCATTGATTGGGTATATAGATTGACCGAAAGTGTAAAGGAAGGCGTACCGCCCCCAAGCCCTCATTCATGTCATTAAACAATGGTGATGTTTGCAGTGCAACAAACAAGCTGATACAAATAACTAGGTACATTACAACCATCTATGTTTAGAGATTCAAAGTTATTATTTTAAATTTAATTTAATTCAATTTATAACATGGGTCGGAGAACCAACGTTGCAGTGCTCCGCCCCTTTTTATACTCCTCCTTGCCGACCAATCAGAGAAGAGTTATCCTTAAAAACATTATCCGTAAGAACATTATGTTTTCACCACTGTATCGATTGAAACTTTTGAGGTAGAGACATTATCTCAAAAACCTTATGCGCTATATACTATATTTTTTTAATTTTAGACGGAAGCAACATAACTTTCTTAGGCACACCAATATTTATCAGTTCTTCCAAGACAGAAAATCAGTTCGTGTGAAATTTAAGTAATCCATGTTTTACTTCAGATTGCACTATTTAGTGATGGAAAACAGGGACAAATTTTTTTATTTTTTGAACTACCAAACTCAGTTTTTACTATACGATTTATTATCGTTAGCTAAATTAATGGGAAAATTGAATGACTTCATTTAAACTCTTCATAAATTACAAAAAAATCAGTGTGACTTAAAAAATAGAAACCTATAGTTTTTAGGATATTGAAACAAGTTATACTTCAAAATATTCAAATTTAATTAATATACAAGTTTTCAATAACAGGGATTTTATCTATAAATCTAATAAATTCATGAAGATATTCCATATCAAGTATTTATTCGATCATAATCCAATTAATTACAATTATTTATTTAAAATATTAGTGTATAATTATACAGTTCATTACACATTTCGAAAATGAAAGAGTAAATATGTATATTTAATGGATTGATGAAAATGAAGAATATAAAATTATTGGAAAAAAGCTAAATTAAATAGACAATTTTCAATAAGTTTTCAATTAGTTTTCAATGGATTTTCAATAAAATTTCAACAAAAAAAATTCAATAAATTTTCAACAAAAAAATTCAATAAATTTTCAAAAAGAAAAATCAATTGATTTTCAGTAAAATTTAATGTTCAATGAATTTTCAATAATTTCTTCAATTTTCAATTTACTTACCAAACACTAGCACATAGTGTGACAGTGTTTGGTAACTAGAATATTGGGTAAGCCATTAACTACGAGACCTCCTTAACACTAAAACTACCAAGCAGTCAATTTGACTGGTCTTTACTTTCCAAACATTAGTATCTCCTAAGTTTCAAGTATATACAATAATACCAGTCAAATTATTATTTTTCATCTATGGCATCTCGAAAACTATTATCGGTTGAGACTTGAAACTGATAGTGTGAAATATCTTTGAAATTGGTATCATAGTTTTAGAGAAATAACACCTTTTCACACAAATTACTGAGGACTTTTTTTGTCTGTAAATGACCTAAACAGGTTGCGAAATGCTCTGACGTGTTTCAAGCAGTATTTGTCAGGGCTTGCTCAACAGGTATGCAAAACGGTACCTCACTAGTAAAAAATTGAAAAACAATCATTATGACTTCTTTGCAGTTGTAGTGGTTTTCGGAAGAGTTGCAGTTCTAGTAACATTGGTAAAAATTATTTAGTAAGAGTAATGACAGAAAAAATAGTTCAGGATACTTCTATTTGATAGACAATAACTTATTAACAATCAATCGTATCATATATGGTCCAATAGTAATTACGACTATAATTTAAATATATGTAGCACTTGTAACACACAAAAAAAAATATATTATATAACCAGACGAATGGAAGACAATTTTAAGACGATTTCTAAATCCGTAACAAACAGTTATAAATCCAACATTGCAAATAAACGAGTTGTTTACATACAATTCATATCTATCCTTTTTAACTTCCGCTGATATGATACAAAATAAACAAAGGAGACAGTCATGACTATTAATAATTTAAGATTAAGTATAATTATTGTATAATTAAGATTTAATTATACAACAATGTAGAAAATTTAAATTTTCAACTTCAATAATGCTATTTTTCTCGTCATTATATATATTTCTTGTTTGCAACACCCCTTAGTAACTCGAAATGGATTTCTCCGTACTAATAGATTTAGGTTCTATGTCAGAAACATGCAGGATGAAAAACAAAACACAAAATTATAGTCGTTGTTTCTGATAAAATGTAACATCATACTAACAAACAAGAAGCATTTATATCTTAAACACAACCGAAGCCATTTCCCTCGTCATTTTATTTATTTCTTGCTGACTCAGTCTTCCCTTGTAATTTTCAATAGTAATCTGGTTGGTACTCTTAGATTGAGGTTCTATGGCAGAAACGTGCAAGATGCCATCGGAATCTACTTCAAAGGTGACGTCCATTTTTGTCTCTCCAGCAGGAGCTACAGTGATATTTTCCAACGAAAATTTCCCTAGTACTTTTGTGTCCTTTGAGTATTTGGATTCTCCTTCTTGAATTTTGACTTGGATGCTTTTTTGGTAGTCCTCACTAGTTTCTAACCCTGTAAATTTTTTCATTAAAGGAATTTTACAATTTGATGGTACAATTATTGATTGAATATCTCCTACGGTATTAATACCTAAAGCTAATGGAATGACGTCACTGACTTCAACCAAACTAGAATTGAAGCTCATTCCTGCAGCCTTAATTGCAGCTCCACAAGCCACAGCTTCGTCAGGATTTATAGATCTTTTTAATTCCTTACCATCGAAAAACTCCTGAAGAATGCTCCGTACTTTGGGAATGCGAGTTGATCCTCCAACAAGAACTACTTCATGGATATCCTCCTTTGATAATTTAGATGCTAACAAAGCCTTCTCAATTTGAGGAAGAGTTTTTTCAAACAAAACTTCACATAAATGTTCGAAACGACTTCTCGTAATATCTACATTTACATTAAGATTGTTTTCAAAATCCTGTATCTGTATTTTCTGAATAATTGTAGATGATAAATTTTCTTTAGCATTTTCACACTTCTGTTGAATATTTGCAATTTCCTTGCTATCTGTGGATAAATCCACACCTTTAGTACGCTTTACATGACTCACAACATAATCAACAAGCAGATTATCTAAATCTCGTCCGCCAAGATCAGTATCACCACCAACACCTCTTACGTCAAATTTATCTCCTCGTGCTTTTAGAACAGAAACGTCGAACGTGCCACCTCCAAAATCGTACACTAATACATTCTTTTTGGTTGTTATCTTTCCATATCCATAAGCAATGGCTGCAGCAGTTGGTTCATTGATCAATCTTATATCCTGAAATCCAGCAATTTTACCAGCATCAATGGTTGCTTGACGCTGGGAGTAGTTGAAGTAAGCTGGAACTGTGATTACTGCTTTTGTAACATTTTGATCCAAACGTGTACTAGCAGATTCTCTGAGATTTTTCAGTATTGAAGCAGATACTTCTTCAGGGGTAACTAATTTTGCTCCTGATTTGAGAGTTATTTTGATTTTGGGATTACCTTCACTATTCACAACGTCAAAAGGCCAAGTATTCAATTTTTTGCTGACTTCAGACTCGGTAAATTTCCGTCCAATCATTCTTTTAGCATCATATATGGTATTCTTTGGATTTGATGAAGACTGGAGTTTTGCAAAATATCCAATTACTTTCTCATTATCGCTGTAAGCCACATAAGATGGAATTGTCCTTTTACCTAGGTCATTATCGATGATCTCAGCATGGCCATTTCTGTAAACTGCGACACAAGAGTTTGTTGTTCCCAAATCAATACCGACAGCGTAGTCTGGAGCATTTTCACTCCTGAAAATGGGAAATAAGGATGAAACATTTTCACTGCCATAAATTCCTAGAATGCCATAAAAGCCTTACAAAGCCATAAAGTACTAAAATGCCATAAAGTCATAAAATTCTATAATTGACATAAGTGCCATAAAGTCCTAAAATATTATAAACTCCTAAAATGCTACGAAGTTCTATTTTTGACAATTTTTTTTTTATAAATTTTTTTTCTATAATTCACCCAAAATATATCTGAATTATTATATAAATAAACTAAAGGTGAAGCTCTTGCAGCAGACGATGTTTGAACGTACACCCCCATCATTATAGGACAAAAATTATTCGTTCTAACAGACTGCAGAAGTGCAGATCGCTAAAACGACCTTTTTAAATAATACTGTTTACCATATTTTTTATCCGTCTACCAAGTATCTAGTCGAACCTTCATTATATGCTGAATTATATTCAATTTACAAAATTACAATCAACACTTTAATGTATTGTTTTCTGTTTTTGTTAAGTATCTTGATCTAGTTACCTTTTCCCAATAAATTTTCATTCATTAAAATGTACTGTAGAAAATGATAAAGGTATAACTGTTCTATATTTTAGAACAGTTTTGTAAGTAAGTTATGTAAATATTAAAAGATTTTCATTAAAATTTTCCTTTTATAATAATCTGAGATTGTTTACCTTCATTAGCGTTTACTTGAAATGTTGTGAAAGAAAACTTACAAAGTTTAAATCCCCAACTAAACTAAATAATGTCTCATTACAACGTACGCTCTTCCGGTACATGTACTGAGTGTTCTAAGTGCATTACCTGTACTCCTATCACTTTAATAATTACCATAGTCTACACTCTACACTCTAACTAATTTTTTGTAATTCTTCAAATCATTTTTTTAGCACAGACTCCGCCATGACCAAAAAGATAAAATAGCGAATAATCAATTCATAATACACCATTCGAAGGGGAAGATATGTAGCAAGGTTCATAGACTATAACAGGTTAAACGAATAGAAATAGTACGAAATGTTACTAAGAGCTGAGTCTACAAATTCTTTTTATGAAAACCTTTTCTTTAGATTAAAACTTATGAAACCTATGTTACAAATAATTGATATTTTACATTGTTTATTTCTTATTTCATTATTGCAATATTATGTTTGTTCTTATTTTAGGCTTTTAGCTACAGTAATTATAGCGGATTAAAATGTTGACCAGTGCCCATTAATCAACGGACAACGACGTGAATAGCAGTTAGCTTTTTGTTCTTTTAACAGTGGTAATAAAAATTTCTTTGAAATATTTTTATACCATTCGATAGATTATTAAATTCTAATGAATTGTATTCTGACTCACACGCAAGTTTAATCTACCGTTTAAGAGATATTCAAGAAGGAAGAGAGAAATGGTTGTTTACTCAATGTCAATTTTTTCTCATTCGTTTAACCTGTTATAGTCTACGAACCCTGATATGTAGTACCTACCTAATAATGTTAATTTTGATATTTACATTAGAATAACTTTCAGGTGATAAAAATTGTGTTTTGTTTAGTATGTGGTGTTTCCTGTACAGTTTCAAAATAACTAAATTGGTCTAATACATGGTTTGTATACTCTGAGGTTGGTCTATTACGAGGGTTTACTGTAAATATAAATTTCGAATTTTATATTGGTATTAGTTTAGTTCCATGAATTTCAATATAACCTATGTTTCACTCTTATGTCAAATTTAAATAATATACTATGAACTAGATTCATTACATTTTTAAGGGATGAATTTTTTATCTATTCGTTTTTCATAATTTTGATTTAAATGGCTTAAACTATTGATTTTCTATACCAAAATGACAGTTTACTCGTCGTAAACACCTATGATATATATGTAGTCCTATATATTAATACTAAAAGAATATGTATGAAATTGTATATGTCCTAAAATGCCTTGTTAACTGTTAAGGTCCAAAAATGCCTTTATAACGAAGATAAAATACTACAAAAACTTTAAGATTCAGGTAAAACTCTTACAACGCCCAGTACATATAACGGAAAAGCGTTCGTTGTAACTATACATTATTAATATGTCTATCAGATTTGTTATTGTTTAGAATTTTTCGACAATGGATTTACTTTTTCTGTGCTCGAATTTGGACAGAAGAAGAAAACTCACAATAATAACTGAAACTAAATATTATAATAATATTATATAGAAACTAATTTGAAACAGTTGTAGTTCCATTTCCAGTAACCTTAGTTCTAATGAACACAGTATAAACAGTAATAAAATATTAGTGGCGAGGACATTCAAGAGTGAACTATAAGGTGATGGAGAATCTTTTTATAAAGTCAAAAGTTGCATTTTGCTATATTATACAATTGTGTTCGATTCGTAAAAAATGTCAATTGATAATTCCTTCTTTGCTATATCATTAATTATTTCATTGTTTTATATAATAGAAAATGAATATTGTGAATTTTATTTAATTTTTGTTTTGTTTTCCCCTAATTTCATTTAAATTTGCTTCGCTAAATAATATCTTCATGGATAATCAGAGTTCCCACCATTTCTTAGTTAGGTTGAAAAGTTTTCAATTTTCCGACTACTTTTCTGTTATTGTTGTTTGTAGTTTTGACTTATAATTAGTTAAGTCATATGGAGGAGATCTGGTTGAATTGGATGTTATTTCTTCTGAGTTTTTATATTAGCGTAAAATTTTTAACAAGTACTTATTTATTTCAAGTGACTAAGTATTTTATCACTATATTAAATCTAATCAGTTAATACCAAAGCATTTCCATCATCAGTTTTAGTTATTTTTACAGTTTTGTCATCGTCTAAGGTTTTCAAAGAATCTTTTTCTCTAATAGTCATGTTCAATCATTTGACATTTTTTTATATATCCGAAAGCATTTAGTACACTTTACTCAACTAAACAAGATATTGCTACATTATTAATCATTATTTATAACTAAAAAAATACCACTAAATTAGCACTATAAACTCAGTAAAATTCCTAAAAGGATTTTGGAATTATATTTCAATGAGTCAAGAAATTAATATAAATATTTCCAATTCAATAATTTATTTATATTTATTTATAATTAAAATAAAATATCCATATGGATAATTCTTCAATTGAAATATTTCTTCGTCTGCTCCATTCAGACTTTTTCAAGTCTAAACTAAAATTTAATTTGTAACATAATAGAAATATGTAATGCAAATACTATAACTTCTAAAGTACCGAAAGTGATAACTGAATTGACTGAGAAATATGAGTTTTAAAGTCATAATAATGGTGATGATGTTAGTCAGTGATCTACTATGGCAAATGTATTTCTTTCATCATTTTTTTGATTTACAATATTTACATAATCTGTATTAACAATAATTAAACAGACTACTATTGAAAACTAGTACATTTATTATTCTCAACATACTGCGATGACAATGAGAGATAGGAATGGATTACGCTGATAAGATAGGGACTGATATGATATAATATGCAGTTAGCAACAGGTAAAATTGAAATGAAATAATTTAACATATTTTATTGTATTGTTATCAGGTAGTTAAATCTGTTAAGAATGTTGAACTAATAAAGGTAAAATGATGAAATACATGTTTGATTTGCAGCTCCAATTTGGTTATCGCAAATTATATTACTCACCTTGAGAAATAGTTATTATTTATTTATTCTTATCTTTCGTTTGTAGAACGTACCTCAAACATTCATTGGGAATATTATTATTAGTTATTTATCTTATTAGTTATTTACATTATAATTGGGGTACTATTAATTAATGGGGAGGTAGTGTAAAATTAAATATTATTTAAGAAGTAGTTTAATTTATTTTGTAGAATTAAATTAATTGAAATTTTCACCTAGAAGGTATTTTATGATACAAGTCTTTGAATAACAGGATGCCTATTCATCATCAGCAACAAAAGTTAAAACCTGAACTAAAAAATGAATTTTCTGACCAGCTATTGTCATATATATTGCATACGTATTTTTAAATGTATAATTCATAAAATACTTTTTAAATTTCATAGTACCCATATATTGAATTTAATATGTAACTACTACCTATTGGTAAATCGAATGGTACTTCAGGAAACTAGGTTATAAGAGTTAGGCCCATAATATACTGGCAGTTTCACCGCACTGCCCTATTAACGCGTCTTCAATTTATCACGGTTAAATGAATGAAAATCAAATTTGCATACTGTACTATAGCGTTGTTACCGCCTTTCATTCATTTAACCGCAATTAATTAAAGAAGTGGAAACAGGGCAGTGAAAACGCGGCGGTGAAACTGCTAGTATAGTAAGGGCCTTAAAGATGTATAAGATAAGGATAGTAAGATTAATGTAGAATATACTAAATCAGTGTTTCTTAAATTGTGGGCAAATTACCTTAAGCAGAGTAATGTAATTATATAAATAGGGTAACGGAGTATAATTATTGTAGTTTTTTATTCATTTTCAATTAGCTGGTTAGGCTTCTCACTTTCTTGCTACATAGTCAGTTCTTTTTTTATTAGAGTATTGACACTTCGCCACTTTACAACAATTAAATTATCAATTTAAAATATTCGTTCCATTTAGGTAGACATGCAAATTTCCTCCTGTCTGAGGGAGGAAATGTACTTCACGTACCATAATTATTGAAATAAATGTTAGTCAGTACGGTTATCTGAGGTTTTTTATATCGCTACTTAATATTTGTAATAACTATAATATATATGTTTGGTCTACTTGCATTTTAAAATTTGTTTAACTTAAAATATTTTACTTGGAATAATAAAATGTAAACAAACTATAAACAGTGTTTTAACTATTACTAGCTATATAAACTAAACAATAAACTCTAAAGATAACGTTATCTAATAAATAAACAGTCATATGCGAAAGATAAATACTCCATTCATCGTATAATTTAAGGCAACCCGTACTATTCCACCGAAGCCTTATCAATTCGTCGTCTGGACAATTCGTCGCCAGGACAATTCGTCGCCAGGACAATTCGTCACCGGACAATACGTTTCCAAACAATTCGTGGCCGATCGAAAATAAAGCAGAAATAATTTATAATATTATACAACCTATTGAAAATTACAAATAAAGCTAGTTAATATAAAATTATATTTGTTATTATGATATTATTTTTACTGAACTGGTCATGATTGCAAACAAAATAAAATCAAATAAATTTAAAAGAATGATAATATTTCAAATGCTCATGTATGACAGAATATAAAAACAAATTATTAACTAATAATGTAAAAGAAAAACAGATAAAAAGTTACAGTTCATGTATAAAATCAGTGAAAAACAGAAACACAATGTTTCTCTTTGTTGACTGTAATAAAATTGATTGATTATTGCCATGTCAATTCTAAAACAAAAAAATATTAACAAATCATATCAAAATTTGCAAGCTCTAGGAAACAAAATCATATATTTCAGATATGAAAATTAAAGAAATTTTCAAGAATTTCATATTGCCTTCAAAAAAGATATTTTATTATTTGTTTCGTAATTACTGATCACAATTTATGATATTGATATATCTATGAGTATCCTTGTACTTTTTCTTTTGACGGATTTCGACACTTCGAAATGTTGTTGAAATTTAATATTAGCTAGATTTTCTTCTCTCTTTAAAACATCAGTGAAAAGGCAAATATTTGGATGAATATTACTTAGTAACCATTCAATGACAAGTGGAATGATAGTAATATTCTTTTCAATAAAGGAAAATTACAATAAAAATTTAATTAATTATAGTTTTATAAAAATTGACTACCCTTTAATGAATGCGATTTTACCAATTATAATTATAGCTCTTTCATTTTCAATCGGCGATGAATTGCCCGAGACACCCGGTGAATATATGTATGAATATTTGAAAGTTCTTCATAATTTACCATAGAAATAACTTACATTTTAAAATTAGGTCTCCAAAATATAATATTGTCTCACTAACTCCTTCTAGATCTAATTACTGCTCAGAGAAATTAGTAACTGTTGTGTGGACAAGAAACACTGGAGAACTGGTTGATGAACATTGTTTAATGTAGACGGCGTTATCTTAGATTTGACGTATAATCTTTCGAAAGATAACAATAACTGAAGTGTTACTTTTCAGGAAAATTCTTGGTTCAATTTGTTCATATGGTTTGATAAATATGGATATTAGTTTTGATACGATTTATTGTGATATTTAAACAATTATAATTTAGTCCTATTGGTGTTTTTTCATTAACTAAATAAATTACCCAATGTAAGTTATTCAAACAGAAAATTACATACATATAGGCGAACTGTTGATAACTAAAAAAATTATTATTTGTTTATCACTATGTAGCTACGAGTGAGGGGTAGAATTACGGCCTTTAACTATACTGTACCAGGCCAGCTCATTCTGGCATTTATAATTTGAACAGCCAATCGCAGAAATCATTAAAAAGATATTACATTCCTATTAATAATTAAGATATGAAGAAATTAAAAAAACTGGTTTCTCCTTTAATTGACAAATTTTAGTAGTTAAGAGAGGAATTTTGAATCTGATCTATAGACTGGGATATATTTTTTATAATTAAATATAATTTTTGACATTGAATTTGTTTAATTGCCTATATACTTAGTTGTTCTAGATTTTCCCTTTATATACACTTATGTGGGAGCCGCTTGTTGTTGATTTCTAAACGGATGGAAAAACTTAAATAAAATAATTCTAATATAAATATTAACGTTAATTGAGTATAGCATAGTATATTTTGAATGCTAATTTTATGACTTTCCGCAGCAACAGTTCCAAATTGGATACCAAGTTTCAGACACACTACTGGACTTCTTCGCGGTGCCACAGTTTTACTGGACCTATTTTCAAAGAAAAATATTGAATATTGACTAATTAAATCTTTTATTTTACCGTGCGATAAGCTAGCCTACATACGAATGGCTGAAGACTAAATTTATATTCCTTGATCTCCTTTGCCCATTCTACATCATGAACATTGTCCATATAGAACAATGTATAGGCTAATCTTCTAAGATTAGTCACCTTACAATTAATTACTCTTATCGTCATCGATGATAAGTATTTTATACAAAGCAATCATGAGCAATGCAGGAGCGCAAGAAATACCAAAGGGTAAGCACTTGGCTTTATACGTAGTAGGGGAGAACCGGGAGCATTCGGACACTTTTCGGGAAAAATGAATAATTCGTAAACTAATTCGAATTTAACAATATAAATATTTCTGTATGTAGATAAATCATTTTACTTCAATTTTATTAAGACTGTTTTAAAGTTTAAGCCTTCATTCGAAAGTTATAAGACAAAATATGTGAGAGAGGTTCAAGTGTTCGAATGCTCCTTTCTAGAGGGAGACATCGGACAAGCTGGGAGTATGATTCAGACACCATAAAAATGATTAAAACATTGGAAATATGGATAATTAAACTATTGGATTGAATTCGGGTCTACTATAATTTAATGAAGTAAACCATAATGACTTGTTATTCACAGTAAGAATTCATCGTATTTGAAATTTTATCGTAATAATATTTTTTTAATTATTGAACATTTTCTCCAACAAAATATAGATAGCCCATGAGTAATCACTATGAAATTATCCTTATATTTAATAGCTAAATATAAAAAACGAATGATATACCTACATCCTTTTACTTTGGG